>VURO01027529.1:0-18036 GCA_015108175.1 Pelvicachromis taeniatus
TATTATTGTGCTGTTTGAGGTTTTCTGTGGCTTGAAACTTAATAGAGGAGTCCCATTCCTTCTCCATGTCAGTTGAAGGAGGTCACCACTTGAGTTTTTGCTACAGTGCAGGGTCACTGTGCTCCCCACCATCGAGGAAGTGCTGTTCCCTTCTTGAAAGACAAAAAAAAAAAAAATCACATCATAGGCCTCATTTACTCATTACTTCAATTACATATATAGTATCCTAGTATAATAAGTTCAGGTTGTATTTACATTCTGCAGCATCAGTATTTTGGGAAATAGGACTGCATTTTGCAAAAATAGAAATGTGTGTGTGTGGGGGGGGGGGGGTGTTACATAATTTTGCTCATGCAAAAACCATGTAAGCTAACCATCTGCCAGACTATTCTTTATACTTTTAGCATAAAGAATAGAAGAATATACAGAGCAGGCTACTGAATGATGTTAGGCCATAATCCTGGTATATCAGTTAGCTCAGCTGTTGCTCCTACACGCTTTTAAATTTTAAACACTAAATTTTAAAATTACAGTTTTCAAATGGTGATTCTATTTGTTAAGGAAAAGGCTATCCAAACTGACCTGGCTACATGAAATAAAGTAATTTTTAAGGCTTTGGGACTCCAGAAAATCACAGTGAGAGCCAATATCCACAAATAAATTCACGTTAACCTTCCCAAGAGTGGCCAGTCTACCGAAATTACCCCAAGAGCACATTGACGACTCAATGAGGAGGTAAAAAACCCTCCAAAAAACCAAACGATCTTTGAGGTGTGAAACCACATCTAAAGAACTTCAGGTCTCACTTGTCTCAGAGTTCAGGTCAGTATTCATGATTCAACAATTATAAAAAGACTCTAAAAAGAGAGTTACATAGCTTCCAACAAACAAATCCTCAAAGGCTTATCTCACATTTGACAAAAAACATCTTGTTGATCCTTAAAAAATTCTGTGGGCTGATAAGAAAAGAAGTATATCTTTTTGGAAGGTTTGAGCCTCGGTACATCTGCTATAAACCTGATGCAGCATTTCATAAAAAGAAGAACCGTCAAACATGGTAGTGGTAGTGTGATGTTCGGAGGCTGCATTGCGGCTTCAGGACCTGGACGACTTTCCATAATTGATGGGGCCATAAATTCTGCTCTCTAGTAGAAAATGCTTAGGCACCATGTCTGGCCAAGACATGGGTCAAATTCCATCCACAGTGACGTGAAAGACGTATTACAAGTTACTGCAAATACTTGATTGCAGTTCTTCCTGCCAAGGGTGCGCAAAAGGATTCTAGGTTTAGGGGGGAATTGCTTCTTCACATCAGGTAGATCTGGATAGCTTTCTTCCTTTGAGTTAATAATCATCATTTAACTGTATTTTGTGACAAATATACAAAAAAATTAAAAATAAGGAAGGGGCAAATACACAGCTTTGTAAAAAGGTGGGTATATTGCAGAATACAGCCAACATCCCAAAAAAGTTTAAGTCATAATTTTCTTTTGATTAATTGCTTGAAACTGCATTTAAAAACATCCAAGCCAGATATAAAAGTAAGCTTCACTGTTTAGTGAAAAAGAATTGACTTTTTGACTTTTTTCCCATGTAGCTTCCAGTATAAAAGCAAAAGCTAAAAAACAAAATCTCAAATTATTAAACTTTTCCATTACGTTATACTTATTGTCAAAGCAACTGAAAATGAATTTTACCTGCTTGCAAAAATATACAGACGACGCAACATATTAGAAGCAAGGTCCTGTTGACTCCCCAATATCTTGAAACGTGTTCCATGCCAGCTTGAAAAAAAAGATAATTATTTTAATTGCAAATATCTGCAACTGGTATTTTATTTACACTCAGTATCAAAAAGTTATTTTCAAGGATGACGTCGCTCCTCAACATAGAAGCAACAACAAACAGGGTCTCACAAAACGCAAAATAGCAACATTTTTAAATACATGAAGAATGTTGACGCTCATTTCAGCTCACAGTTTATTTTTATTTACAAGAAACTGGAGTGCAGTATTAAAAGAGACTTTAAATACAATAAATTGCTCATAAGAATGATAAAGATCACATCCTGTGCAAACCTAAATGTGGTACAGACTAACTAGCAGTACAGTTTTCTTACCGTTGAGTCATATGCTGTTTAATCCTTATCTCTGCACAGCAACTTTAACAGCTTTAATGTCCCACAAGCAGGAAAATTTGATGTCTAATAATCTTCTTAATTATTGCGTACAGCTTCTTTGCATGTATGTCTGCACAGTGGACATAAATGCATAGTATTAAGACCTTGCCAAGATGCTTACACAATACCACAGAAATGGCGTGCAAACAGGAACTAGATAACTTTGGTGTGTGGTCACATGAGTGACATGCCTTGACATCTGTTCACAGTGTAGTATTTTTTCCCACCCCGTATTGCACTGTTCTACTTTTACCAATACCACAGCAACAGGCCACAGTTAACATCTCACAAAGATGTGCCTTTTTTCTTGCAGTGCTTCTGTTTTCCTGACACGTTGCCTTGTTCTAAAAAGTAATCTCTCAAAAAGTATACAGTAACCGTAAAAAAAGAAAGCACACCCCCTGTTACTTCTAAGATTTTATGTGCCAGACTATACAAAAACAACCCTGCTCATTAGCAGATCTCTGAGTTAAATACGAACTCAATCAGAAAAGGCTTATTAGGCCATTTCACATCAACAATTTAAAGTCCATCTTTCTCCAATGAGAAAGTAGAAAACTTTCAGGACATTAGCCAGCTTTCAAAGTAGTGGATTTCCTTAAAATAAAAATGCACAAGTGCTCAGATAAACTGCAAAAACACCAACAGCTACATCTCAGACTCCAAAGCCCTCATTTAGTGTGTGAAAGATTAAAGTTCATAACAGTACAATTAGAAAAGGCACTGCTTTGGTTTCCATAATTACATCTGAACAGACTAAAAGAATTGTGGAGCAATGTCTTTTGAAGACACGAGACAAAAGTAAAGATATTTAGGAGTAGGAGATTCTCTGTATCTCATTGTACATCTGTATAGTGACAATAAATATATTCTATTTTATTCTAGGTTGTAGCTGTCATGATCTTGCTGTGTGCAGGCAGGAAAAAGGACCCAATATGCAGACTCACGGGAAACAGGAGTGGAGCACAAAAAAGCAGCTTTATTGCTGGCTGAAACAAAAGCAATACAAAAAATTAAACCAGAGCATAAAAATCATCCACGGGGAGACATGAGGAATCACACATCGCGGGGTAGAAACGTTAATGACGCAACAAGGATCAAGGAAAAACACAGGGCTTAAATACACAGGACATAATGAGGGAATGAGAGGCAGGAAGGTAACACAGCAGGGAGACATCAGGGCTAACAAGACCGGGGAGGCAAAGCTAAAACACTGACATGAGACAACGACCTTCAAAGTAAAACAGGAAACACAAAACATCAGTGAAGACACAGACACAGAAACACAGGCCTGACTACGGAGGGAACACAAAGGTAGGGATAACTGAACAGCACAAAAATAATACTAACAATAAAAATAAAGACAAAACGCTGGGTCACCAACCCAGGACCATGACAGTAGCTGCAGAAGCCTCCTATGGACCATCTCCCATACCTCCCTTCTCCCCCACCTCGTGCTGCCACAACTGAAAATATCAGTCTTCAGGAATAGTTCGCCAACATTTTTTTGTTGTTGTTGTTTTCCTCTATCAAAATAATCCCACACTGCTTCAGTAATCTTAATGTCCAGGCTCTGGGGAGGCCAAGCCATGGTGTCACGTGCTGGGTCTGTGACCCACTCTTTTGTGTATTTTTATTTTTTTCTTTGATTATTGTCTTTTCTCAGTGTTTCATGGTTTATTTTGAAAGAGTCTGGTGCGTCTTTTTCGTTGTGTTTAGGTTCACTTCCCCTGTAACGTCGTTAGGTTCATTTATGTCAGCTGTTTCCTGTTGTGTGTGACGTCTACACTAATCTACAATTTGAAAACGGTGTTTTCATATAAAAATGCTCTGCGTCCACAAGATCGTTTTCAATCATTTCTGAAGAGTTGTTTATGCGAACATAACCTCCATTTGCGCAGTCCACACTGCGACACGAAAACAGCATTTTCAAATGTTTCCACTTTGGAGAGCGTTTTCAAAAAGCTCAGTTTTCGTTGACCAAAAACGCCGTCTCAGTGTGGACAGAAGGCCAAAACGGAGAGAAAAAGATGCATTTTCAAACAAAAACGTATTAGTGTGGACATGTCCTTGGTCTGTGTGTTCACTCATTGGCAGGTCGTCTGTTATGTTACGTCATAGTTATGATAGCTTTCACAGTTTTTATAGTTGTTCACGGTTTCATAGTTTTTCATAGTCTGTTCTCAGTTTAGTTATCGTTTCTGTTTTTGCATTAGCGTTCATGTTGTTTCTACCATCAGCCCAGATAAAAGCTCGCTTTTTGTTTTGAAGTTGAGTACTGTCTCCTGCAGTGTCTGTTCCTGGGTCCTACATTCACACCAAATACAGTCAGCTTCCACCAAACTGTGACACATGGCAAAGTGAGCCAATGCACTTTTAGGCCAATGGATCACTTGAAGAGCCGCTGCGCACCGGTACCTATGCGCACTGACAACTGCCCATTCATTCATTTTCATTGCCGATACTGCGTAGCCCAATCAAATCTCTACCTTCAATCTCACGCGCCTTGTAGAACAGAGTTTAGTGCGGATGAAGAAGTGAAAAGTTTGAGGTAAACACTAGACAGAAAAAGAAAAAATATATAAATGAAGCAAAATATATCATCTCTAAAGCCCCCCAAATGATGCACGTTTGTGATTACTTTTCAAAGGTAAAATCCTTTAGTCTGTCAGAATGTATTTCTTTGGTACAAGGCTAAAACGCAAGAAGACATTCAATGCATGTGATAATAGTTTTCTGTACAGACTGGCCAATTTGCACAATATACCAAACTGTGATGAATTGCAGGCAGAAGGGAACCAAATGGAGAGATACAAATAAAAATAAAATAAAAAAACCTTTATGAAGGCTGATGAAAGAGTTCAAAGTTAAATCACACAGCAAACAACAGCAGGTGCTGAGACAAAGACTGAGGGGAAGCCAGTACTATGTAGGCACATGGGGTACTAATCAAAGATACTGAGTCAAGAGGGGAAGTAGAATTAAACACACGACACTAGAGACAATTAATCAAAGTAAAACAAGAAGTGAGAACTATAATGAAATGGGGAAACACTAACACGTGACTGTAGCGGTCGCAAGTTAATGTGCAGGGGACCAGATGACCAAAAACAACCACACGAGCCTTCAGTCATTTTTCCGAGCTTTGATTATATTTCTTTTCCAAATACAGAGCTATGACACTCTCACCAGCCACACGTCTAAAGATGAACCCCCCAGCCTCTCAAAAAAAACCTCCTTAAATAGGCACCAGTCATAATAATTTAAAAGAATTCCCCCAAAAGTCCAGCTACAAATACACATATACAGTGAAATACTGCAGTTTTTTTTTAACACACCTCACATATATCTGACTGCAAACAAACCCCCAGTTAAATAACATACAAACTAACTAAATCAAATCAAACTGAAAATTCAGCCCATCTGATGGTTTACCCCGCTAACAGTGGATAATTGGGGAATTCCATTCAGGTGAACATCATTTGCTGTGTCCCAATTCAGGGGCTGCATCCTTCGGAGGACCCGGCCTTCGTGGTCTACGTGGGCCAGGACCTCCGAAGGCCAAGAAGGCCGGAAATGAGAGGCTTGTGAAATGGGACGGTCAAGCCTTCAGATTTGCGTCACCAGCTGTTCCCGCCCTTACCACTTCTCCTCGCCTCGCCCTTACCACTTCTCCTCGCCTCGCCCTTACCACTTCTCCTCGCCCTTACCGCTTCCACCTCCTCGGTTTTACCGTCTCCGTTGCTGCCGCCAGTGGTAGAAACTGGAATTGGCTGGGCCGTGCTATGAATTCTGGGATATGTTGGGACACGAAGGATACACCCGACCCATCCTTTAAATTTGGGAAATGAATTGGTCGGCCGCATTTGGAGCAGCCTTTGAATTGGGACAGCCTTCGTCGCATCGCTGTGAGGTAATCGGCCTACAAATGCGGCCCACGAAGGATGCAGTCCCTGAATTGGGACACAGCAATTAGGCCGTAATCATGTGTGCACTCCATGAATCAAGCCTTCGGGAAGTTGACCTCAAAAGAGAGAGAGAGAGAGTTGGTTAGTGGACTTCAAAACAAAAGCATAACAAAATCAAAACTTTCTGTCAGACATTGCGAGAATACGCTTCACAGCACCCTCACAGTGACACAAGAGAACAAGACAGGAAACACAGAGGGAACAAATTAAAGTTTGAAATTAAGATTATGACAACAACTAAAGACTCCAAAATACTCAATAAATACATTAATAAACAAAACAAAACACCCAGACTGAAAATTCAATATTTAAATTTCAAAAACCCACAGTTGACCTAGAATTATGACAAAGCATCTAGCATCTTCCTGTGCCACATAAACCATTTGTATGTCTTCCTTCACAACATCCTGTAATAGAAAAAATGTATTTTGCCTCATTATTCACTCAGCAGCCAGAGGAGGGCGGTTTTTCACCCCTCCCTGCACACTGCTTTTAATTTATTACCATTGTTCTGAAAACTGGCACCAGTACATTTCGTCGGACATCTTCTTACTGCTCTCACTTGTCCTCTGCCCTTCCTGATTGACTGACTTCATCCATCTGTCCTCTTCTTGAACTAATTTTCTGCATTTATGAGATTCCTCAAAGTACTCCTTCCATCTTTTCAACTTTCTTCACTTGTTAATAAATGATAAGTGGGGTGATTTTTGCTGTATGTGGGGCTTTTCTACTGTCCTGGAGCACTTAAAGTGCTTAAAGTACAGTTTAAGCGCTATCATTAATCTGCTACATATCCTGTCCAGCTCCATCTCTCTGACTAGCCAAGGAATTCCTAGGTGTCGTCACACCTCACTGTCATTCTGGTCTGTTGTCTATTCTGGTCTCTATTTCCTGTAATCTCAGTCTCTTTGTACTTCTGTCTTCTTTCTTAATTCCTATGACTGCTCCACTTTTTCTTTGCTAACCTTTTTGTTTCCATTTTTTCTGTAGCTCTTCGATTTTAAACTGTTTCTGTCTGACACTCTCTCCAACCCCTATCCTATTTTTTTCCCTCTATACACAGTTTTAATCCAGCTCCGATTCTCTTGGCCTTGCTTCGCTTCAAACTGGTCCTTTGCAAACACACAAAATATATGTACCTCCTTCTCTCCATCATATCAGCAAGGTCTCCCCCTTTACCAGCCACAGTCTCTAAATTTAGTCCCTACTCTTACCTCCAGATTTTGTTTTTCTTACACTGTATCTTTTCCTCTTCCTTTTTTAGTCTTCAGCCAATAGAATAACAGCTGCTGACCAGCACTACCAGAGAAAGTCATTACTTATCTTTTGACTCATCTGGTATGTACCCCAATCCCCACCCACCACTGCTGGTTACAAAATGAAAAACAAAATAAAATAAAACAGCATAATGCTTAGGAAAAAAATTTAAATATTCATATTATATAGTTATGTCACACTGATACCGAAATTATTGTTATTATTTTTCAAATAAATATTGTTACAGAGAGTGATAGTGTTGGTGTGTTTGGGGACGCTGCACCACTGAAACATGGTTTACCTGAAACATGTTATGTTGGACGCAAGCGCTTGTAAATGATGTTGCTATCCTTACAAGCCTCGAAAAAAAAGGCAATTAAAAATCCTAGTAAGGTCACTAAGTTTCCATGAATCAGGATTGAGGTTATAACACCTTTTTGGTGACAAGGATAAAAAAAGGAAGGAAGACAACCAAAAGTGGTTTCTAGGGAGCTTAAGGTTAAGAGAATCATTTTGCATTTAGCTAGCTCATTGGCTCACAGAGTTCACAGAAGGAGATGGCGACTAGATCTAATATGTCGAGGTATCAATGACGATAACATGCAACATCGCTTGTTGGGAGAAACCACACTTAACTTAAAAAATTAGAAATTGCTCAGGCGATAGAGACAGCAGCTAATAACCCTAAAGACGTTCAGAAAGCTAACAGCAGCAGTAACAACTGTTTTTACAATTTATTATAAAGTGTTTGGAATTTCAAATTAATTTGTGCAGTAAAAGATAAAAATGTGTGATTAAACTTATGAGGTATTTCTTAAATGTAAAATAATGAGGAATATGTATATTAAAGATATTAAAGATAAAAAATGAATTCTAACAATCCCTCCTTGGTATCCTTCAAAGGTGTGATATTGGTCTTTCTCTCTTAAACCTGTGGTGTGTCTCTATCACCATCCTTATATTGTAAACAGAAAATGAGGAATAAGACAGCATCCACAACATGTCATTGCTGTCACAAATGTAGCTGGTCTCGCGAAATGCATGACAGGTTATTTGGCTCCACCAAGTCCACACAAGTCACCACCGATGCATGCTCGATAAAACGGGCGGAGCGAGAACACATCCGGGTTGCTTTTCGCGTTCTCGGCTTGATGCATACTTTGAATTGGGACAGTACTTGTCTCCGACTGATGACGTATAACGAGTCCGCAAGAACGCAAGTACACACAAGTACGCATATTGAGAACCTCTGGAGAACTTCAAGAAATGTTGAAGAGGTAATTTAGCCATTTAAATCAGCTGTGATGGCTCAAGGACACATCTAAAACCTGCAGGACACCGGCTCTCGAGGCCTGGAGTTGGCCACCCCTGATTTAAAGTATATTGAAAACGTAATCACCATGTCCTTTTCTTTGATTTACCCATTAAGAAAAACTCTTGTTTCTAAATAAATCTACATAATCATCTAATGGCCTATCAGTTAATGCCCTATAAAAAAGCCATAATTACAAGGAGGACATTACAGTAACACCACGGTTGCCTCGATTTGTGTTTCTGCCTCCTTGTGGTCTGTCTTCATCGCTTCTTCTTTCCTGCTGGTGGTCATTTCGTGGCCTTCCCTGTCGCTGTGTGTTGACCTGTGACACATAAGCTCGCCACTCAACCATTATCTAATTTCCTCATCTGCCCAGAATGAAGTCTATCACCACAGAAAGAGAAACAAATGATGCACAACACAAACGTAGGTCACTGCCGGACACTTGTAACGTCTACACATTTACTTTTAATAGAATTCATTCAAATCAAATAAGCAGCTTAATGGAGGGTTATCAAATCAAATTTGCTTGATTGGTTTACATTCAGTCAACATCCACTACATTTTTTATGATTTATTTCAGTTGTGGTTTACTCACAATTATTGCTTCATGTGCGTTTCTTCTCTTTGCAACAAAATATTTTAAATATGAGAGTAGAGCTTCCTGTGTCATGCTCCTGAATGACTGATTTGTGTTCCTGTAAATGAAGTTTCCTCTCTGACTTGCCCCGTGCAGCATCTTTAACTCGTATAAGGCATACAAATCATATTAAAATGTCATATGTGGTGTTACTGTTAATGACCCATGAGTATGGTTATGATTTGTGCCTTTTTCACCATAGGAAGTATGCCTTTCAAGACTTCAAAATTATACACAACTGGTCTCAGAACATGCAACAGAGGAGGCTTGTCTTTTTCTAATATAATGACAGCTTATGATTTATAAGTCCCCGCTCTGGATTTGTGTAAAAGAGATGTTCATGTGCATTAAACATGTTGTCACTGTTGTGTTCTTTTTTGCTGAGAGAAGTTCAGGAGACAATTTAGCAGTTCACACTATTTTATTATCGGGCAGTTAAAGATTCGGCTTGCACAGCTGTGGACTTCTCAATGTCAGGAAGTCTGCACACGGAGAAGTGAAGTACAATTCATAATTCAAAGTATATATTGGGCACATAAAAACAGGAACTAATTGTAATTGGCTATTGATGGGAAGATGCTGTGGTTTAGACTTATTGCCCCCTGATTTATTCTTCTCGGCGTCCTCCAACATGGTAACGATCATTAAACTCCAGTCTAGGATCTTGTCCTATGTGTGGAAACCCCTCCATACCTTACAGTTGTTACCAGGGATTTTTTTTTCATGCTGAAGTCAGCTTTAACTGACACAATGAAGTTTCTATTTCTTGGTGACTAGAGCACCCTGTTATCATACACCCAAGGTCAAACAGCCCTTCCTGTCTGATACTGTGTTCTGTAAACATGTAGCAATTTACCTTCAGCACTCAGCTCTTTCTATCCCTGTTAGTTAACCCTTAGTAAATACCATGGGGTTAATGCTTCTATCCTTTTAATGAGCATACATTGCAATTAATGCATTAATAGCATCAAAAAGAAACTTTATCCCCCCAAAAAACGTATCACTGTCATGCATGTTCTTTTGTACACTGTGTCCACGAGCTCCTCCCAGTGAGCTTAGTCTTTGTGCGTGGCCTCTACATGAATTGGGTCTTGCTTCTTGTTGAGAAGTACCAGACTCCTTTTTTTATTTTATTGCATCTCCCAGCTAATTAGCCGATATCTGGGAAATAACAGGTTAGCGCAGAAAACTCAGTATCCCTGTTAGATCATAAGTTTTTGCCTGACATCTCCAGCGTGCTCACCCCCTCTATGGGTTACTCCACAAAGACAGTCCACGGAGGTGGTACTAAGCTCAAGAGAAGGCATTCCAACAGGTAAAAGAACCGTTACGCTCGGCACCACACATTATGCATTTTGATCCAGAGAAGTGTGTTAGCATGTCCTGCAATGCCTATCTCAGAAACACGGCTTAAATACGCTGAAGGAAACGAGGGAATAAGACACAGGAGGGAAACACAGCTGGGAGAAATTAGACCTAACGAGACAAGGGAAGCAAAACTAGAGATACTAACATGAGACAGACTTTCAAAGTAAAACAGGAAATACACGACAGGCACAGAGACACAGACTAGACACAGAACAGAGGGGAGCGCAAAATACAGAAACCAAAACATTGGTAGTAATGAACCAAGATGAAACAAAGATTAATATTAATAAAACAAACCAAAAACTGGGTCACTGACCCAGAACCGTGACATCTGTATACATAAAGGTTAAATAAAAACTGCATCAAGTTTAAAGTTTAACACCTGTAACGTACAGCTTTTTGTCACATTAAAAAAAATGCAACACTTTATCTTTTTATATTCCTGATTTCTTAGTTTTTTGCATATTTGTCAGCATTACATGTTTCAGATCCTCAAAAAAGTTATACTAAAGCTAACCAAAATAATGTAAAATGCAGTTATTAAATGATAATGTCAGTTATTAAGCAAAAAATTCTATCCAAACCTATCTGACCCTGTTTGAAAAAGCAATTGCCACTGGTTGCTAAATCAAGAATTATATGTAGTTAAATGCAGTTTTTAGAAATCTGAGTTATATTTTATTAGACAAGTTCAGGCCTGATTTGTGTCAGACGACATGTTGAATTTACTGACAGTCTACTCTTTCCAGTTTTGAAAGCATTGCAGAACCATCTTTAAGGCCTTTGGACTCCAGCAAACCACAATGAGAGCTACTATGTACAAAAATAGAAATTTGGTAACAGTTAGGTAACAGTGAAATTTCCCAGTAAGTGGTCAGACCACATAAAAAATTATTTCAAGAGTAAACACTGACTCACCCATGTGGTCACATAAGAACCCAGAACTCAGGTGTTGTGATTCAGCAGAGACTGGCATCCATGGGAGAGCTCAAAGACAAAAATCACTGGTGGAACACAAAGGCTGTACTCTCATATGCCAGCTAACACAGCATCTCATAAAAACAACATCGCACCAACAGTCAGATAGTGGTGGGAGTGTGATGGTCTGGTTTTGGTGCTTTAGGACCTGGACACTTTCCATAATTGGTGGGACCATGAATAAAATCCAGAAAGAGAATCTCTGGAAATATAGTCTCTCATTTGCTCGGGTAGGCTTGGACACTTTTTTTTCCTTTTAATAAATAAAATCATGATTTGAAAACTGTATTTTGTCTTTACTTAGGTAGTGCCTAAGTAAAGACACTTAGGCACTACCTAAGGGTTGAAGATATAAAAGTAAAACTGAAACTGAGTTTGCAAATGAGTGAGTAACCCATTAAGTAGGTAAGGAGTGCATTCTGCAGGTAAAGGGTACTTTTATTCAATACACCATGAAACTTAGCATCATGTCAATAAGGAAGATCTGTAACACTCATCTGCCTCCTTTCCAGGGTGATGGGGTGCTAGTCTAGTCTAGTCTACATTGCTGCCACTTTCCCATTCTGTTAAACTCAATACTGACATCATTTTAGCAGTCCAATCATCTTCTTACCCGCCTTCTTTGAGCCAATCAACTTCTACTCTGCAGAGTTTAAATCTCAATGGTCTGTCATTCACACTTTCAGAGTCTCATACGTGCAACCCACCTCCTCCCTATTTCCACCTCTCTGAGTCACTCAGAGCTCCATCCAAGCCTCAATCTTCATCTTCACCACCACCAGCGCTTAGACTCCACAGGGGTCTTGTCTTAAATCCAATCAGCCAGAGTTCAATCAGCAGATACATTAATCAATTTCTTTATCTCAGTAAATCATCAAGATCAGTTCTTCCAAACAACCTCTCCTTATTGAAATGACAATAACAGTTTAGAGATGTTGACTTATCTATAAACTATTCAAGTAGCCAAGAAAAATCTAGCATTAAATACATTTTATATTTGTTTTTATTGCATTACATTTAAGAGGAAAGCTGTTTAAATCTGTTGATATAAAAAGTTGTGTCTTCTTTTACTATGTGTGGTTCATATCATTGAGATCTGTATTCGTATGGTTGAACCTGAACTTGGCTACGCCGGTGATTTTCAAGTTCCAGGCAGTTTTCATAGATATCTTCTTCCTGCTCCTGTTGCACAAAAATGGGAATGAAAACCAAATTCAGATGTTTAGGCAATACTAAACATGTCCAGTTGTTTAGTAATACCTAAGTGGAAAAGGAATCTGCTTCATCTTGCATAGAAACAGATTGTTTGCTTGTTTTTTTTAAGTCTAACTTCTCAACAGACAATAATAAAATTATTATATTTACCAGTACTGAAGTAGGAGAATGAGAGCTATAAAAACAGAGAGAGACACATGTTGTTTTTAATCCCAGCAGAGTCATACCATTAGCAGGAAACTGTTTAAAAGCAATGACTGGAGGCAACTTACCGTGAACATCGTTTGCAGACTCTTCTTAGAATGATCAGAATAATAATTAGAAAGATCAGGAAACACGTACAAGCAACAACTGCTGCCACAAGTGGGATTTTCAATGGATTTCCTGCTTCAGCTTCCTCTGTAAAATACAAAAAGGGACTTGTTTCACTGCAGTTCTAATGTTCAGTTAACCTTTTTCATGTCCATGTACAGTGTTAATCTATTGGACCACCTGTCCTAAAAACAGTTAAAGGCAAATATCTTTGAACTCTGTCAGAAACTCATTTATGGGTTATTCTTTTGGATGTTTTTCTGCCCACGTTTTAAGCCTTTAACCATCAGAGAAACATAAAAAAAAAGGATTCTGGTAATGCTGTTAATTTAGGACAGGTGTTCCATAAACCCTACATTGATGTGATATATTTTTGTATGCACTGGAAGACCAGTGTGAGTTCTTCTAGTTTGTTTAAGACCAGCAGAAAGGAAGTTAGCACTGCTTACACATATCCTGTGGTCTCTCTAAAGACCTCAGGTTCTCTCAAAATGTTCCTTGTTATAATTCTTCTTCATGCCAAAGTCTGAAACCTGCAAATTTTATAATAAATAAATGCTACATTAAAGCAGTCTAAGAACCAAATGTCTAGAGTTGGGCGATACACAAATATAAAGGCAACGTAAGTGCAGCCAGGTGTGTTCGGCTGTTTTGTGTTTGATCACAGAGGCAACTTTGAGTGTCTGACTTTCCCCTAGAACAACATTTAAGCAGTGGTAGTGGAAACTTAACCTTCACATACTCCTCTCTGAAAGCTTCCAAACCACTGTTAATCCCAATTTCTGTCTTTGATACAAAGAGAGAGATAGAAGTTGATATGGAAAGTGTCGTTATTGCCCCCCTCTTCCTGTTTCCATGGCTCACCTGCCCCCTCACTCACACTAAATAATCATTCCTCATTTAGTTACTTTAGGCATGTAATTAATGCTTGTGTTTTTATGTGACTTCTAAATGAGTATTTCACCTGTTATTATGAGCTCCCATTTGTTTTCAGCGTATCCCTTGAATGTGGAGATTTCACAAGTGTAGTTTCCCGTGTGCGACCTCTGGGCTGTCTTTATGGTTAATGCATACATTGGGCTCTTTAACATGGACACGTTCAGCTTCAGGCTCTCAGCTGTAGGGTACCTTACACATCTGACCTTTGGGAACTTTGAGCTGCTATTAAAGGTTACACATCTGATGTTTGAGGTTCCATCTGACCTGATACTGAACAGATTATCTTCATTCATTTTCCATTCCAGTTGACTGAAGTTGCTAATTGAGTCATTGCTACAGTTCAGGGTCACTCTGCTCCCAGCTGTCCTTGAGATCCTGCGTGTTTCTGATCAAAAAGAAAATCTTATTGTAGGTTTTGTTTTTGCTGGAACGTCGTAATTACAACACTACAGCAACAGGAAAACAAAATTATCCCCCCAAAATCTGACAGCCACTAAAATTGTCTAAAAATTCATTGATTTACAAATCATTTAAACTCTACATGCTCTATATTTTTATTATTCTTTGCTTGCATAGTATTTTAATTACTTATAGAGCTTAAGTAACTTTAGCATCATGTTTGCATATCAAAGTGTAGGGAATAGCCAATTTCCCCCACAAAAAATAATGCATTAAAGTCTAAGTAACAGTCTTCTACCGATTAAAGTTGTTGTAGCTGAAGTGAAAAACAACCTTGCTAACAAAAAGCCACAATTATAACCCACCCACATATTCAGCGGGTGGGTGATTATTCTTTCACCTAATGAACCTCACCCTAAGAAAGAAACACACATATTTCCCACATTTTCAAACTGTTCTCATAGGTTCTGCTCATTGCCAGAGAGAGTTCAAATTTATTTTACCTGCTTGCAAGAAAATATAGAAGAAGCAGCATGTTAGAGTCAAGGTCCAGTTGATGCCCAAATATCTTGAAAAGTCTTCCATGGCAACATGAAGGAAAGATCATTTAGAAACATGTTTTCAGTACATCCGGGATGATCTTTAAATATTTGTAACTGGTATTTTATTTTCATCTTTTACTACGAGAGCTTCAATTAAATTCGAAATGTAATGTCCTTGAGAGTAAGAAACAGTGGAGCACAAAACACGCCACAGTAAAATCTCTAAGCACATGAAGACTTTTCACCCTCATTTGAGCTTTGAATATCTTTTTAATTACATGAAACTGGAGAACAGCAGCCAAAGAGTAGAATGTATATAGCATGTGATTATAATCAAGCACATTACATTCCTAGTGACGGTGATCACACCCTGTGTAAACCTAAATGCAGTACGGTAGCAACAACATTTTCTTACCAGTATTGATTGCCATATGCTGTTTGGTCCTTATCTCAATACGACACCAGCTTTAAAGCCACAAAAACAAGAAAAGGCAATATCTAATAGATATAGTAATTAGAAGCTAGCTTCTATAGCAGACATACATGCATAGCCTTAAGATACAGTCTTTCTGGTGTACTTACACAATACCACAGACATAGTTCCACACAGGAAGTGAAAGACTTTGGTCTGTGGCCATGTGAGAGATATGCGTATATCTGTTTGGTTGGCCGTTTGAAGTTGCAGAAGCTGTGAGTGTACATGCTGACATATGTTGACGATGGCATATTGTAGGTAGCTCCCACCCACATGGCATGTATTTGCTTCCTTTGTCATTTTTTAAAATGCCCAAAAGTCCACTTGAAACTATGAAGAGGAACCGTGTAACGAAACCCCTTTTAGCAGTTCTCAACTTTGTGCTCTTACTTGTAGGCAATAGTTGTAGGCAATAGTTGTAGGCAATAGTTTCCATGTATCAAAAAGATAGACACACACCACTTGGTTTCTGTTCAAATTTCTCTTGAATTTTTAGATTAACCTTTTCAAGCTACAGTTGAGCAAACCCTATCTGTGCAAATTGTTCACGTGTTATGCTACATGTAGCTTAACTTAAACATAATAGTTCACCCAGGGTTCAGGAAGAAGGCACTCTAACAACTGCAAGTATCTGCAATGAGAGCAAGTCCTTTTACCCACAATCCATGTGACTCACATGTGTGGACCCTCTGAGGCATAGTTTACCGGAACCTCAGGAATTTCACTCTAGACATTATTATTTTTTTATCTGTCAGAAGCACAGACAGACATATCCAGTCACCACTGACTCGCATTTATATCACGCTGTCATTTTGGATAGATTGCTTGAAATTCTGACACATCTTCCTCAAGTGGAGCTTTCAGACACTTGTTATGGCTGTTTGTTGGGTGTGTTTAATTTTAGGTAATTCATGATAAATGTGTGGGGGTTTTTTTGTTTTTTTGTTTGTGACTCAGGGGGTGTGGATTGTGCACCCTCAGTGAGTCACAGTTCACAGCATGTCTCATTGTTCAGGCGTTACACATACACATTCGTTTTAGAAATATTCTGGTTTGTTTACTTTCACACATTCCACCCTTGGAAATTTCCCTCTGCGAAATGTTAATGTTAGCTATTATTAGCTTGTACTCTACTTTCTCCGCAAACTGAGGGGAGCAAGAGCCGCAACCCCCATTATGAGCACCTTCTACAGAGGCACCGTTGAGAGTATATTCAAGAGCTGCATCACTGTGTGGTATGGCTCCTGCACTTGGTCCTGTCGGAAATAGTTATAACGAGTAGTGAGAGCAGTGGAGAGGATAGTGGGTACTTCTCTTCCCTCCCTCCAGGACATCTACTGCACCTGCCTCACCTGAAAAGCCCTCTGCATTTCAGGTGACTCCACTCATCCATCCAACAGCTTCTTCAGTTTGCTGCCACCAGGAAAGAGACTGAAGAGCCTCCGAGCTAGAACCAGCAGACTGAGAGACAACTTTGTCCATCAGGCTGTCAGGATGCTGAATCCTCTCCCTGCTTTCTCACACACGAACTCCAGACATGTGTTACACTGCAGAAAGGATGGGCCAACTCATCTCCCGTGCAACATATTTATTTTCTTACAGGAACTGTAGAAAAACACAGAAACGACAGATTTATCAGTTCTGTTCAGTGAGCGGGCTGTACGCTTCCTCTACACTGATGACTTACACTTCTTCTGTTGAAGTGTCAGCTATCCATGCGTACGCCACCGAGCGCCCTCTGCTGGCGGAACTTATATGACAGTACAACTGACATTAACAGTGGCATATGTAACCCAGATGGAAAAACTGTAATAGATTGGCACTGTGATAATAGAGAGGGAGGATTTATTCCCATTCTGATCAGCTACAATGAGCCAAGTCTCACTATTCCCAGGGCAATTGAATGCACCCTTAGCCATCCCACGTGAAGGGGTAGTGAGATAGCCAATCGGAGTGTATGGAGAGCGCATGCACCCTGCCAACCAGGAAGTGAATGGTGTGCGCGAGAGAGCTTTTTCATCTTAGCGGCAGAAGTGATAGCATTCGCTAATTGGAGCAAGTGACACAGAGACGGAGAGAGAAAAAACCATTTGAGTTTTGCCTGTCAGTATTTACCTGCTGGGAGTCCGGAGTCTACTGAATGAAGGAGAGGAGTGACGCCGGTAAGATAAATGCTATTCAGAAGAGGAAAGCTGATGGAAATTTATCGGCATAGTTATGCTAATGCTAGCTTGGTCTCTCGCAGGCTAATTGCTCACATTTCATCCAGGAGAGCCGTTGCAAGTCTGATACCAGCGCGGGTCGGCTTTGCAGAATTAGAGCAACGGTGAGAATGTGTTTTTAACCATTCTGAGATGGAGTTCTGTTAATTTACTGTGAGTAAAAGTGATGTGGAGGATAATTTGTGGGTGAAATTCTTGCTCATGAATAAGATTGCCTTGTGCTGAAC
>VURO01027529.1:22558-44184 GCA_015108175.1 Pelvicachromis taeniatus
CCTGGTATATAAACATGAAAAAGAGAGAAACGCTCCAATACTGATGCACATCTCTGTTTACTCGAAAGAATCCTGCGTACATGGATGCAATGGATGAGGTGTTGTGAGGGTTAAAGGCCTTGCATAGAGTTGAAACCTCTGAATGTGCAAAAGAGGAATTCTCTTATAAAACCTGAAAATGGACTTGTTCTGCTTCTTCACAAAGACCTTTGCAGGCTACACGTTAATGTGCCGACGTTTAGTCGGGTGTGTTTTCTACGCGAGAGCCTTCTCGCCAGCAAGGCTTGTGGCAACGTGCTGCATTTGCAGTATGTGGTGCCTGAATGGGAATGAAAGTCAGTGCCTAACTATGGCGATAGAACTGAAATGCAGACACACAAGTATATTATAACCCCCCCCCCCCCTTTCCCCTATCTACTCAAACCCTGTGTAAAAAGGTCTATCCCTCTAGTATATACTATTATAAGTCTTTCAATAGAAAAGATGTTTCTAAAAATTGAACAAAGATCGTCAAGTAAAAACATCCTCCCTCACATGTGTCCTTTCAATGTATTTTTAAATATAAGAACACACTTAATAAAAAAAACTCCTCCTCTTTTTAACATCTACTCTTTTTTTAATATTTCATTGTTATCACAAACATTTTTTTTTTTTTTGTAGCTTGGTAATCCTTAAGGTTTTAGTCCCTGTTGTTTTTCTTTATCATACATTTGGTTTCTGACCTGCCTGTTCAAGAGTGTGCATTGTCTTGAGATAGGTGTGTGTGCTCTCTTTCACGTTGAACGTTTTAGTGTGTGCAGGTGTCTCACAGGTTCATACGGTGAGATCGTCTGACCTGGCCCTGCTGCTGGCTTTGCTCAGTCGGCTCAGCGGCCTGTTGTCTTCTATCGTTTCCGCAGCTTCCGTTCCTGCCTCTGCTGGAGTTGCACCCTCCCCGTTCACCGCTTCTTCTACCTCGATGTCCTCTTCTGCAGTCAGATCAACCCTCTCTGCTTCCACCTCTGGCAGCTGCACCTCCTCGGCCTCTTCCTCGTGTAATGTCACCCCTCCTGTCTCAGTGGTCTGGGCGTAGGAGGGCAGAGTCTCGTCATACACCTTAGAGATGTCCTCCATGGGCAGCACTTCCTCCACTTTCTCCTCGAACCCCTGGAAGGGTGGGGCCCCTCTGCCAGCCTCCATCCCCACCTCAGCCAGTGGGTAGAGGTGAGTCATGGGGGGAACTTTCTCCTCCTCCAGCAGCCTGTAACCTTTTGCTCTCTGCAGAGAGGGAACAGCCAATGGGGGCAGGCTCTTCCCTTGTGGCGGCAGGGGGGCCAACCCCTCGCCTTGGGATGGCCCCGGAGCCGGGGCCGGCTTTCGAAAGACAAAGCGAATCTTCTTCAGGCCCAAGTGACTGATCTCCACAAAGTTTAGGAACAGTGAGACACAGGCCACAGCCAACATGAAGATGATAAAGACAGTCTTCTCTGTGGGGCGAGACACAAAGCAGTCCACCGTGTTGGGGCAGGGCCAGCGGCTGCATTTATACAATGGCAAGATGCGGAAGCCATACAGAAAGTACTGGCCCACCACAAAGCCCACTTCAAACAGTGTCTTGAAGATGATGTGGCAGATGTAGGTCCTCAACAGGGTGCCCTCCAGCCTGAACTTCTTGCTTCCTTTCGTGCTGGTCTCCTTAGTGGTGCGGACGCTTCCCTGGTCAGGTGCCAGAGGGAGACGCTCCTCACTCAGCTCCTGTTGCCGACTAAGTTCTGCCTCCTCCCGCTCTTTGCGTTTCTCCTCCATGTGGACATGGTGGACAGCGTGGCCCACGTACACCAGAGACGGCGTGGACACAAAGATGATTTGCAGCACCCACAGGCGGATGTGGGAGATGGGGAAGGCCTCGTCATAGCACACATTCTCACATCCGGGCTGCTGTGTGTTGCACACATAATCAGACTGCTCATCGCCCCACACAAACTCTGCCGCTGTGCCCAGGATGAGGATGCGAAAGATGAAGAGCACCGTGAGCCACACCCGGCCGATCACCGTAGAGTGCTCGTTGACTTCCTCTAAAATATTACCCAGAAAGCTCCAGTCACCCATGATCGGTCCGTAGCACTGCAGAATGAAGGGTGGGGTAGGGAGGGACACGAAGGGTGCAGATGGACAGGGAGGGTGGGGTAGGCAGGGACCAACAGAGGGAGGGGAAAAGAGGGTGCCAAAAGTAAGCTATGCATGAGAGGAAAAAACTTGCAAATGTTTGGAAATCAAACTTACGCCAGAATTTGATCGTACTGTGTGAGCTTTTCTGTTTTCAAAACCCGAAAAAGTTAACCCCTTTACGTGTACGCATACACTTACACGCATACACAAACAACAAACAGCAATTTGCCTTAAATATGAAAATAAACTTTAAGATAGGCATTGATTTAACTCTACTAATGGCTGTGTATGCTCATCGTGAACCGGATTAACCAAAGTTAGCAAATGTGAATACTATAAGCATTTACTTTTGCTTAGCTCCCAGACTATAACGCTGTATCTCTAAATAAACCAATAAAAAAGAGATCAGAAATAACATAAAGTCCTTTTTATCTGAAATGTATAATAAATCTAATTAAATGGGCAACTTGCCACAGCTGCGGCTCCGGCGAAGTTGAGTCCTGTCCCGTTCTCTTGGCACCCAGCAGGGAAAAGTGAACTTTTTTCTGCCCTCTTTCCCACCTAAAGCCCTGTCCTTGTCGCCCCACTGAGCAGATGTGAATGAATCGGCTCTGATGGTTGGTTTTTAGTTTGCTGCAATATTTAAGCTTGGAGCCAGACGGCCTTTATTTGCCGGGCGACGTGTGGTGACGCAGGAGACAATAGGATAAAAAAAACCAGAGCGGGGATGTATGGGAGCAGGCCTCAGGCTCCCACACCAACATGGCCACTGTACTGCCGGGGCACCGGGTCCACAGTGGAGCAGTCAGGCTACATACATGCAGCTTCCTCGAACGTGCATACTGTGTATAGAAGCATAGATACAGTAGAGGATACAAGAGCAGCAGCATGTGCCTCCAGGCCAACATTAGAGCAGAGAGGCAGGTCAGTGACAAACTTTGAAGGAGAGCTTATGTCCTCGTGTGTTAACACTGGACATTGTTGTTTATACTATCATCTAAAGTGAGCATTAGGTTATTTCAGCTATATGTAAAGGGTTAGACACAATTAATGTATTTCCCCCAATTTGAGGAAATAGTGGCTTGCTCTTGTCCACTTTTACAACTATGTCGGGTATGTGGCTGTGACTAATCTGCACATGCTTTACAAGCAACAGTACATTTATATCCAGACAACATTTACTATGGATTTTTGGAAAAATCTGAGCAAATAAAAATCTGCTTCTGCACAGCTTTTCTTGGCTTTCAACTCCAACATTTCAAAATTAAGATATAACTGAAAAAAAAAAAACTCTTTTACCAGTTACATAGTCTTTTTTTCTCTTTAATAAATTAGAATCTGCGTCTCTCAGTAAATGAGGAAAAAAACAAAAAAAATGCAAGTCCTTATATGAACATATGACTTAAGGCAAGACTTTTGTTGAATATGGGTATGTCTATAATTTGTATTCTGTACATAAATCAAAATTATATATCTTGTTTGTTTGCACACTATTATTGATATTATTTCTGGTTTTAAAATACCATTAAGGCAATTTAAAATGTTTTTTATGTAAACACATTTAAATTTTTAACTTTTAGGTGCACAAAATGTGAGTTTCTTGTGCTAGAAGTGATCTCTGTGCGTGTGTGTGTGTGTATCTCATACCTGTGTCATTTAGGGGGAATGTGAAAAATGTGAAGCAGTGAGTGATCATACACGCTGTAATGTCTCTATTAGGGAACTAGTCAAACTCTGCCGGCTCAGAGAAGAAAAACATTCAGCTGCAAACTTTGATCTCAGAGTCATTCCACAGATGTTTGAAGAGAGGAAACGCTGCAGCAGTTCCCAGTGAGGTCGTTTTCCATTATTTTGTCAATTACTCTATTAACAAATCACCATGAGATTTATAAGGCTATTGCATAAAACATAAAGATAGGCAAACTGGTATGTGATGCCTATTTTAAACTATAAATAAATAATTTTCTACCAAACCAAATAAGTCAGATTTCCACTCTGCAAAGCACAAAAATACACATTGAGATGTTAGACAATGCAGGATAATTTCTGATATGTCCAGTTTATCCTGATTTGTGGAACATGTCATTGATTAATGTGATGAACTTCACCAGCTTGAACTGGTTTATTAGCAGCAACTGCTAAGATGGAAAAGAAAATTACAGCAGGGAAGGACCGAGCACTATTACTTCGTCCACTGCAGTCACCAGACCAGTAAAAAGTTCCATCTTTCATCCTCCACAGATGCGGGGTATTGTCAGAAAGGCAGATCTTTTGGTTGGAGGACTTGTAACTGAGAAAGCAGACATACAAACCCAGAAACCAACAACTGATAGTTCTGTTAGTGTGAGTAACCTCATGAAAAGCAGAAAAAATGGGAAGTAAAAACCATCTGAAATCAACAACACAGATTGCAGTCACAAGTGAAGGAGTGAATGAGTGTGGGTACAAAGAGAGAGAGGGGTACTTTAGAAAGTTTATATGTCATGGAAAAAGTACCAGGAAGACAGCACCAAAGGTAATCTTTGAAGGGTTCTGTTTTTCTTACAAATTGTTAGGTGAAGCTGTATTTATCACTGAAATCAGGCACTCTCAAGTGTGCAGTGGAATTCAGCTTGACTGTGTTTGTGCTACCCTTTTGGTATCTTTTACAGTTAATTCATAGATTTTGGAGTGTGATTTAATGTCCAAATAGATTTCATTCCCTGGACACCCTGCAGTCTACAGTACTAACTGCACCTAGCTACTGCTGGGTTGAACTTGCTTTTGCACTCAGAACGTTCTGAATTCTTTGTATCTTCAACAAGATGTTCAGAGGTTTTGGTCCATGTGATAGCATCCCAGAGTTGATGGAGATTTTGTGGCTGCACATCCATGATGGTAATCTACCATTCCACCGCATCCCAAAGGTAGCTCAAGATCTGATGGCTATGGAGCACATTTGCCAGTTTGGGATGATTTGAGTTTTGTGCATCTTCTGATGGCAGCATTCATCAGGAGTTGGATACACTGTTGTTTTAATGGGATAACTGTCATGGGCCGGGTTTTTTCCATTGTACCAGTGTTTCCACCTCGGGGCGGAGCCGTGGTTCCTACCCGCATTGGCAACACCTGTGCGTAATCTGTCTGTGAGGATTTAAGACAATCATTCTTCACAAGATCGTCTGCTAACCACAGTCAGTGAAGGTCGTTATAGTCAAAGCATTTAGTCATTGCTATGTTGGTGCTGACAGTGTTTCTCTCTGCTCACAGTAACCCTTTGGATGTTGGCTTCCCGCACTGCCGTCGCTAATTCAGCTGCTGGTCTGCTCACAGTTTTCACTGCTACTCACCTCCCTGCCTCCCTGCCCAGTCAGCTATGGATCTATTTTTGGAGTTGCTCAGCTCGCCTCACCCGGACCACCTTCCTGTCCAAACTTCACCTCCACCTGCGATAAGTAAGACTGTTGTAAATTAACAACCGTTCACTGGAACCTTGCCTAGACCGCTGTTAACACCTGTTGTCCCCGTTGTCCCCGTTACAGTGACTTCACCTGCCAAATGCATTAAGGTTCCTACACTGATGTTAGCCAGTGCCTGGTTTACACCAAATTATGACCCTCCAATCATAATATAGCAGCAGATATAAAGATTCATCAGACCAGCTAAGGGTTCTCTTCTGTTTTGTCTTCTGTTGTCCAATTTTAATGAGCCTGTGCGAATTGTAGTCTCAGTTTCCTGTTCTTACTTGACAGCATTGGAACCCAGTGTGGTCTTCTGCTGATGTAGCCCATCTTGCTCAAGGTTCAACATGTTGTGCATTCAGAGAAGCTCTTCTGTATACCAACGCTGCAATGAGCCATTATTTGAGTTACTATTGACTCCTCTCACCATGAAGCAGTCTGGCCTTTCTCTGATGGTCAGTTTGAGCTTCAGCAGGTCATCTCGATCCTGTCTACGTGCCTAAATGCTTTGAGTTGCTACCATACGATTAGCGGATTATACATTTGCATTAACAAGCAGGTGTATCCTATAATAAAGAGATTATCCGACAAGTGTAATTTGAATTGGGATTATGACAGTCAGTAAGCCTTTCTTTGACTAAGGGAATAAAATAAAACTAATAATAAAACTAGTTTTTAAGCTAACAGGTCTTGCAGGACTTTGTGGTCTACTAACCAAATCTTTCTGTTCTTACAATGTAACAAGTTGCAATGTTTGAACACTCTGGAGATTTATTTTTACTTTTATTTATTTGTTTTTATGTATAGCTTTTCATCTTATAATATTCTGCAACGGTTTCAGATTTTTCTTTTCAAAAAATACTTTATAAAGAAATTGTACATGCTTACACTCAAAAGAATGATTGTTTTGCCCTCGTAAAAGTGAAGCAATCGTTTTGACAGTTGAAATATATCAAATCAAAGTTTTAGTTAATGAAATACTTAATCATTTTAAAAATATGTTCAGTAATAAAAGAAAATATACCAGTCAAGTAAATTTCACTTGACCAGATACCATTAAATTTAACATTTTGCATTACATTTACATGTAATCAGATTACTTAAATTTGATCAGATACTTAAAGTAAAAATCTATTAAACTGAAGTTTACACTGGTAAAGGTTTGTCCTCCTAATAAATTAGTATGAAGATGCAACTTCAACCTTACTGCCTTTGTAGTATCTATGTATAAAGTCTTAAAAACATTACCAGTTATGATTTAACATATGTTTGCTGCTACTTGTCTGTAAAATGGTGTTCTGTGAATATATGGCTTTACTATGTCCCATGTTTCTGTATGAGCATATGAGTGTATCAGCAATTAGGATGTTTTGCATTAGGATGTTTTTGTACTGAAATGCAGAACCTTACCAGCCCGACAGCCTTGCCCTGTTCAGTATCAACAGTGAGATTTCTTTGTGCCGACATTTAATACTTTTATTATAAACCCCACTTGAACTTTGCAAGAGTTTATTTGAAGAAAGCTTTTGTTTGTCCATAATCTAAACTGTTGAAAAGTCGCTCTCTTGGTAAAACATCGATGCCCCAACTTAAAGGAAAGAACAGAACTATTACACGGTAATCACAGTCTGACAGTTACACAACTCACTTCCCTCTGCACAATCACGCTTCCAAGTTCCACAAATGTCCTGTAGTCCCGGGGTTCAGTGAACAATGTTGTTTGAACAATGCTTTTTTTTCTTAAAAGAGCTATATGGCTATTCTGCTTGTTCCTGAACTCATACTATGAAACCCTTTTGTCATGTTTGCATATAGCTTAGTGACTTTTGCCATTTATTCATACACGAGTTTGCTGCTTTGTGAGATGAGTGACGCAGCATGTTACCAGAGCCTATTTGATTACCAGAAAATAGTAAGCACTATCAATTTCTAATAAAGCATTAGGGAAGAAATGCAAGATCACTGATTAGTTGTTTTCTCAATTTATTTTTACAGATTTTTCAGACGGATGCTGGAAGTGACCTCGTGCTTGAAAACCACGTGGAAAAGATGTATTGGCACTCAGAGTTAGCACTCATTAATCGATAAAAGTCATCACTCCTTTTATGGGTGTATCTCCGCTCTGCCCATGTTACCGCCTGCCCTCACTCTCTCTCAGCCAATGGTGTTCACAAGCCTAGGTGACATCACGGGGCTGGTGAACTAGAAAATCCACCTCTTGATGTCTGCTCTCTGATCTTTTGGTTGGTGGCAGATTTGGCCTCCAAACTGAGCTCCGCTGATCCCACAGCTTTTCACAAATGAATGATGTAATCTTTAGCAAAGCATGCATGAGGCACTATCTTGCCGGGTTAAACGTCCCCGAATCATTTGCTACATGAGTGTAAATGTTTCCTGACTGTAGAGATACAGCTTGTCTCCATGTGTCCAGGAGCAATGATATCTTCTCTTATAGAAATGTTCCCAACAAAAAGGCCAAATCCTTGTTTCCTCTGGCCCTGGGTGGCACATGGGCTCCGCCCGTTGTGTGTTGGAGAATAGAAGCCATGCGCAGAGCCCTGTAGAGGCTTCAGGGTGTATCCACTGAGCTGGGGGACCAGGGGAGTCCCTTTAAAGAGCTGTGTGTTGGTATAGTGGACGCTTGCATGCTAAGCCCTACGGTGGGCCCGTGAATGGCTCCGGGATTTCGCACAAAGACATGATGTCATGATGCAGGGTGCGGACCCTATTGAGCACGTGCATTGAGGCGTGAGGCCAGATTAGACCTCGAAGCAGGGCACCAACTGGACGTTAATCAGAACGCTAACACGCTAACAAACATATCGTACGGCGATCTGCCTACAGCGTGATGGTGCCATGCGTTTCCTGCTCGCAGTGCCTTTGAAAAAGAGGAAGTAACCAAAATCTTAGGTTTGTAATGAACTTATAAATGTTATTCAATTTAAGACATCTGTTACAATTAACAATATGCATTATATGATTCCAACACATGTTGGCAGGGGGTTGGTTTGATTTGGCCTCCCCGTTACCTCTCACACAATGAACATCTCACATCACCCCCTGAGGGAAAACACTTTAAGAGGAGGAGTACTTTAGAAGCAACAAAACCCTTTTTTTAGTGTATGTACCGCAGAACAAACATACAAGGAGTCCATACAGTACGTTTACACCTTCATCAGCAATAAAAGCAGAATGTTGTTTCTTCTTTCTTTTGTCCTTCTGGTTTGACCTCGTCGTGGGGTCATGTCCTTGCTGCAGTTAATGCCTGGACTCCCATCACTCTCTGTGGAAGTAGTCATCAAGAGGGGCTGCAGTGCACATAGAAATACTCTGTTTTTAGCTTCAAACAAGCAGGCACGCTTCAATATTAAAATACTTGATAAAAGAAGCTTTTTACAATGTGACGAAATGAGGTAAGTGAATCAATTGAAACAGAGAAAATGTAGAACATGGAATAATAAGACAAGAGCATTTGTCAGTGTTGGTGTCAATATTGTGAGCAACCCAAATTAAAAGGCAGGAAACATCAGTTAATTAAAAAATAAATAAATAAAAACGGGAATTGGTGACATCAGTGAGCACATTAAACCATCCCATTGGCCTAATCTTTTATATAACTTCCTGCAGACCCGCAGTTCTCCTCTAATACTTTTTCTGAAGACATCAAATGTTAACAGTCAGCTAAAATGCCTGCATATTATGCACAGCAGTCCTCATGCATTACACACTTTTGAAACTGATTTGTATAATCTCACAATAGGGGGCATCATTACTCAACCAGCAACTGTGAGGCTGCATGCCCACAAATGCAAAGGATGTTCAGTAGTAGCATCACTGAGCCTAGAGAGTTAATATAGGGAGAAAAGACTGAGATTACTGAAGGCAGAGATGTATTCCACGTCTTTTATGAAATGTACTCGCTTTCATCATCTCAGCAGAGAGTACAGCATGAGGAGGATTCTGCACAACCAGTCATGTTACTGCTGTGCGCTGCAGTTTCTCACAACACTCTTTGACATCTCTGTATTGTTTGTGCATATATGTATAAAATATCTAAATCATTGGTATTTGACATAAAATGATAAGATGGGAGGGGTATATTATTAGTGTGCCAAGCCATATGATTGTGATATGACATGTTTATGATTATGATATATGAGGCTATAACAACACCTTGATTCTTTTCTTTTTCAGGCATTCGTTTATATTTGCAGCTGTGTTTGGGATCATTTCCCTGTTCCATGACACAGTTTCAGCCAACCCCTCCTCCACCGTGCTTGACAGTTGGTCTGAGGTGTTTGTGCTTATATGCTGTGTTTGAATTCCACCAAATGTACCACTGTGTGTTATCTCCACTTTGATCTCATCCATCCAACAGACTTTATTGTTGAAGTCTTGTGGTTTGTTCAGATGCAGCCATGCTGCCATTGGAAGCATGCTTTCTTTTAAACAAGCCATAATTGTTCAGTCGTTTTTTGATTGTGCTGTCATGAACTTTAACATTTAAAATCCTAAGTTAGGCCTGCAGAGTCTGAGATGTAGCTCATATTCCAGTGTCTCTGAGCATTGCACAGTTTGACCTTCGGGTAAATTTGCTGGGAAGATTAGCAGCTGTCTTCAATTTTTTCCACTTGTAAGAAATTTTTCCCTCTGTAGAATGAGGGACTTCAGATTGTTTGGAAATTACCTCGTAACTCTTCCCAAATAGCCACAATTGTTTCCGTAAGATAACTGCTGATGTCTTTCTTCCTTGGCCTTGTGTTAACACACACTTGAATACTGCAGGCCAGCAAATTGCCAAAACATCTGCTTCAATAGAGGTGCTCACACTTGCTGATGGAAGCAATAATGGCGTATTCATCAGAGATTTTGTTGCACGGCTGTACGTCATCAGTTCATAATTCTACAAGCCCGGGTTGATCACACAGCACTTTAAAGAAAAAACCTCTTGTTTCCAAACTCACAATGTTAATGTGTCTTTTTTCACACTCTTTTGATCACATGAACTTCACATGAATTATCTCTGTCGCTCGTAGTTACATACACACAGAGGAGACATTCACTGCGGGTTTAGAGAGATGGTATCAGCGATGCCCTTCACAGATTACATCGTGACCTGAGGGCAGCAGCGTGTCTCATGACAGAGCAGAACACTAAGACCTCAATGACATAAGGCTTATGTTTTAAAGACAGAGATACACTTGTTTCTAAACTTGTTTGTTTAGTCTGCAAACATAAGGCCATGCATGTTTGTGTGAATATCTCAGTTTCATCATTTCTCTTTGTGTTTCGGGACCTACTGCCTCAGTGACAACGTTTTTCTTTGTGTTTTTCTTTGTGTTTTTCTTTCCTTTTGTTTAATTCTTTTTCTTCATGAGTCATCAATTTGGTTTTTGAGTGGTGTTGAATAAAGCTTTGTGACATTTAGATACCATCGCTTGACTAGCAGCTGTCTTTGTTAGGCTTCCACTTTCACACAGACGTTTCTCACTTTCGGGGGGAAAAAAAACATTCTTCTCAGTCAAATTTTTTATTTCCTTCGAAAACTGGTGCCGAGCTGGTGTCTCTTTCCTGAATTGGGGAGAAAGGTTAAAAGGGTGTCCACAGACATGCACTTTGTGGGGATAGGTTAATTGGAAACTCAAAATTGCTTATAGGTGTGAATGTGGGAGTGAATGAGTGCGAATGGTTGTCTGAATGACAGTAGCACAAGTAAGAATTTAAAGTAATTAATTGCAAAAGTACCTATCCCCTGTAACTGCATATCTTTGGACATGGGAATAGGTTCATTGGAAACACTAAATTGCCCATCGGTGTGAATGCGGGAGTGAATGGTTCTCCGTCTATGTGTTAGCCCTGCAACAGACTGGCGACCTGTCCAGGGTGTACCCCGCTTCTCGCCCTAAGACAGACGGACGGACGGATGGGTGAAATCATTTGTGAAGGCATTCAAAATTTACTGAGTGAACACTGAGTATCACCCAACAGAAACTGGTGAGAAGACAGGCAAAAGCTGCAGCCTAGGAGCATAACATGGTGAAACTAAACTGAAGCCACAAAGAAAAATGCCAAGCAGTCTAAATGAGTTCAAATACACATATACTGAATACACAGACCCTCTCACATGAATCTACACATACACACACAGGCACTACATGTGTCACATTTGGTCCTAAGCCATAGCATTGTGTGTTTCAGGGCTGAGATCTTGCGCCCAGCTGGAAATGAGTTCTACCATTGTGTTTTGGGAAGTCATATTTGTTGAATTTGGACCAACCCTCTGACCTTCATGTGTTCAGTTGGTCACACAGACATTAGTCTCATGGGACAGGGTCATTTAAGGCCTTGAAGTGCATAACCTGGCCCGCTGAACACACTTTACTACAGGAAATGGTAAACAAAAAACCCACTTGCATAAAACTCTGCTTGCTGAGAAAGTAAAATGCGTCACGACAAAGCCAGAGTAGTGCTGACAAATTAAAGTTTGTTCACTGGTAAATATTTTGCACCGGTTATTGTGTGACATTTTGTTGGAAAAGGGAGCAGTGTGTTTAAACGGTGAGAAGATTGGACTGTTTGGGCTAACTACCTGCATCATTTGTGCCTAAGGCTTCCCCTTCCATGTCCTGTTAACACCAGCAAACACCATCCTCCTGTGTCTGTGACCGGGACTTTGGTTGTTAAATGGGCCACCGATATCAGAGCCCTAATTGTTTGCAGTCTGATAAACGTGTTTTAATTTCTGAGTGTTTTTTTTGGCAAGGTTTGATAAATTCCTTCACCTTCAGCTGGCTTTTTTGTACCAGTCTGCTACAGTCTTTTTGTAGGAAAGGTATTTTGTGAGTGCTTTCTACTCATTCCATCATTCAGCATCCGTCATTGCCTTTGACGATATGAGGATTGAATAACTGAAAATACAGTTAAAAAAAGAACTCTTAGATTTTTCATTCATCTGGCTTTAAAAGGCTGCTGGAAGAACAAGAGTTCATTCAGCGTCACACATAAATTCACTGGGAGATCAGAGGATCCCAGCTTGAATAAACAATTCTTAAACTGTAGACACTTTCCCTGAGCTTGAGTCAGAGGATATTAGATGTATAAGTCAGACAATCTGGGAACTGCAACTAGTTTTGCTTTTTGTTTTTTGTTTTTTTACAGATTTTGAGGCTTTGAGCCCTGCATGAGGAAATGAGCCATCCTGAGAGCTTGATTGAGTCCGCCCCTAGAAGAGAGAGTGACAGAGAGAGGCTGGGTGAGACACAAGGCATGAATTGTTCTCACCATTGAAGAAAGAAGGGGCAGCTTCCTCACCAGGCATTATGGAAGCGGAGATTTGGTGCGCATACAATGGAGATGGGGTAGGTAGAGGGGAGGGCAGACAGGAGGTGTGAATGGAGGAAGGATGTAAGTCCTGTGCCCGACTAGATGTAAGAACCTGGGTGAGAAAGATGTATTTTAGGACAACTGCTCAGGAGAAAACTCCTTGACTTTTGTACAAATTTCACTTGCTGCACTGACTTTCCCGCAACCTGAGTACAACCTTTCCAAAATGACACATTAAAAATCAAAGATTACCAAGTACCAAAAGTACTGACAGCAGTTACAAAGAGGATATAAAGTCTCTCATAGGGTTGTAGAAAAAAGATCCAGGGGCTCAAAATAAATATAATAAACATACGTAAACATTTAGCTACACATTCTGTTTCTTTGTATAACTGACTGCACAAGAACTGTTGTTAACTACTTTAAGTTCACGTTGCTAGTACCAGGCTGAACCACCTTAATTCTTCATTACTTATAAGACGACTCTAATATGGTCATAAAGAAATTGTCATGGTCAGCAACAATACCCGGGTAGGCTGTGGTGTTTAAACAATGCTAAGCTGGTACTAGGTGCCAAGAAAATCATTGATTCAAAGTAGGCAAGGTACTTTGCTTAGGATCTTGGAACAACTGTGACCACATAGGTTCCTCTGGGATTAATATAAAGTATTCTGATTCTGACAGATAAGATTGATTCATGATTTCATGTCGCTTATGTCTAATTCTGACCCAACCATTCAAACGCTGTGGGAGAAATTGAGACTCATCAGACCAGGCAATCTTTTTCCAATATCTAAGATAAAATGTGATGACTCCATGCAAATTATAGCTTCAGTTTCCTGGTCTTAGCTGACCAGATTGACATCCGTGGATCTTCTGCTGTGGATCTAAGGTTGACTTCTTCATACCGTGGTTGTAACAACTCGTTTTTTGAGCTCCCGTTGCCTTCCTAACAGCTCAAAGCAGTCTGACTGTTCTTCTCTGACCTCTGGAATCAACGAGGCAATTTTGCCCAAAGAGCTGCTGCTCAGTAAATATTTTCTCGTTTTTTGAACCAGTCTCTGTAAACCCTAGAGATGTCTGTGTGGGAAAATCCCAGCAGATCAGCAGTTTCTGAAATACTCAGACCAGGCTGTTTGGCACCAAAAAACCATGCAACGTTCAAGGTCACCTAAATCACCTTTCTTCCCTGTTCATACGTTTTAAATGTTTCCATATGTTTTCTGGTAACTTTGTCTGACTGCTGAGGGGTTATTGGTTTCAACAGCCACATGTGCTGAGAGTAAGCAGAACAAACAGAAAAAACTGTCTGTCGTCTGTAAAACCAAAACAATACCCTGAAAGGTGTTAAAAAATGATATAATACTTGGGAAAATTCAGATTCAGAGTGCTAATATGAGCGACATCTTTCACAGAGAGATCATTTATCAATTGCTCATGTTGATTACAACATGTTTAAGATTTGAAAGCCAGTTTTAGTGTTATTAGTTAAAAATATCACCTTGTGCAGCTAAGCACACTGGCCTCTGCCTGGGAATCAGCAAGGTGTTATTGAATTTTGAAACCTGTGAGGAAACAGAACAAAAGGAGGATGAATGCTAGGATTTTTTGAGAAAGTGCACAAAGGGTGACTAAGGTTCTGAGAAATGCAGAGTAAGAATGAACCTGTGGGCGTGCATATCACTCAGGGCAGGAAGAGCAGTCTTAAGGACTGGATGTGATTTCATAAGAGAGTAACACCCTCTGTATCTCTATCAGGGAAGCCCATGGCCAGACCCAGGATGACTTCATGCTCAGATCCTCTCAGTGAGCCAGCCACCCAACACAATGTTATCTACAGAAAGAAATGGACACACGGTCAGTCGTCCACTGGCAGCCACCACCGAGGTGTTCTCACATATGCTACGCTGGCAATGATTTATAACTTGATCGTGTTTCTTCGAATGCATCTGGGACACTTAAACAATGAGCAGGAAACCATAAAACATAGCCACAGTAAAGTGTCTAAGACAGAAAATACACAACAACAATTCATTAACTTACTTAAATTGTTAAATCAGCTGTAAAAGTGCCTCTTGCTTGTTATTTATTTGATTTAAGTCAGTCAGAGGTCCATCAGGCAGAAAGAAGCAGTCCTAAACTGGCTGCACGTCGCACTTGTGCTGGATCTAATGAACAAAGCTGTTCTTTCATTCACTGTTTGTTTTTAGAGTTATATAGGAGGCATACTTACACACGCCCCATGTCTGTCTTCAGCCATCATACAAACTGAAAACATATGTGCTAAATTTGTTCACGCACACACACACACACACATACACACACACATATACATGCATGCATGCATACACACAGCGCCCATCTGTCCTCATGTCTCAGTTAGTTCGTCGTCTTGGGTGAGGGGTCACGTAGATATCCCTCTTCCTGCATTTGTTAGGCTCCTTCTCCACGGCTGCACACTGGGATGCTGTAATTCTACCTTGGTGTGGAAAATATGGCATTAAGTCCATGTTTCCTTCGGCTCTTTCCATATCTTGATAACCTTGTTCTTAGGAGGGTGGAGAAGGAACTGACAAGGCCCTATGCATGGATTTTGTTTGCTTTCATTTCAACGTTCAAACATTCAATAATCTTATAAAAGCTTTTGGAATAAAAACACTGATAGACGACTTTACAGTATGCCTCATGGACATTTGAGGTCCTAGGTATTTTTCACTCCATGTAAATATGTACATTTTTGATACAGACGCAGAAAGCAATGACTTTTCCATTGGGCTACAGGTTCTTCCTTTTACTCCCGAACCTTGTTTTAAAACATAGAAAGTGTGCCACTTGTTTTGACAGCATGTATTTACACTGTGCTTATCTCACCATGTGTGACTGTACAAACCAGTAATTTACTTCCCAGCATCAGCAGCAGTAACGTACAGCTGCTAGAGACCATAAGGAAACATTTAGCAGCTAAACCCTTGGCTCTCGGGAGACATTGGAGATTGAAACAAAATCCATGTTAGACCAACACTTTAATGATTTCTAAAGTTCCTTAATGTAAATGTAAATAATTTTTAAAAGTTAATTGAATAAGTAATTTAAAGTACTAACTAAATATTATATAAATCTCATGTTTGCTAACTTGTTCACATTAACTTGAAAGGGTATAATACAGTCACTGACCACATTGCTAATTACATCTCTTTAACTGCTCAGCATCCCAAATATCTAATCAGTTAATCAGTGCATTTAGGCGTGTAAGCATGATCAACACAACATGCTGAAGGTTAAATCGAGCAACAGAATGGGGAAGAAAAGTGATTTAAGTCATTTAAGTGAGTGGTACTAACAACATTGCATAGTAATGTCCTAGACTCAGACAGGGTGTGAGTCTAGGATTTTCAGAAACTGCTGAGCTTGTGGCTGAGCTTGTGGCCCTTGCTGGCATGACCCAAAATGAAGCTTGTGTCTGGCTGAAATCAAAGAGCAGCATTTCACTTACCATGTGAGTTTGTTAACCACTGAACCACAGGGACGTCCTGCTGTAATGGGAACTTGTTTACTTCCTGTACCATGTCCTGTATACATTGTATTCGTTCAAATAATTTAGAATCAGCTAATAATATTACAGTTTAAAGTTTAAATTTGAACAATTTCTTTTTTAATTTATGTGATTTATTTAATCTATTCATTAATCCATCCATCCATATAATCTCTCCAGCGTGACCTGGATCTGCCCCAGGGCCTCCTCCCAATGGGACAGACATGACTGGGGGATAGAAAAGAAAGAAAGAAAGAAAGAAAGAAAGAAAGAAAGAAAGAAAGAAAGAAAGAAAGAAAGAAAGAAAGAAAGAAAGAAAGAAAGAAAGAAAGAAAGAAAGAAAGAGAGGGAGGGAGGGAGGGAGGGAGGGAGGGAGAGAGGGAGGGAAAGAAAAACAGAGGAGAAGAGGAACAGTGAGGTTTACCTGAATCACCTGTTGAGAGAAGAAAAGAGAAAAAAAGAGAAAACAAGCAAAAAAGAGATCAAAATTATAATCACAACACCATCATAATCTAGCTAAGTTTAAATAACAATAAATACAAAATATTGAATGTTACTGTGCAGCAAGCATGACCAACAGCACACAATGTGCTTTGAGGTAGCAGCCAAGAAATGTGTAGTTTGTGTTTGTGAACACCCGTGTGTACACCTGTGTGCATACCTGTGTGGATGAGCGCGCTTGTATTAAAAAGGTTGCTTGATGTATCAATCTGCTAGAGGGTGTGGGGAGCCATAGCCCCACCCCTATGCCATGAAACAGGCATGGAGGGGATCCAGGCCTCAGACATCCAGAGGCCCCCAGAGTGGAGGACCATCGGAGGGGCAACCGTGCCACCCTCTTGGGAAGAGCTGAGGAGAGACCCAGATGAGGGGTCACCCAGCAGCCACAGAGCAGAAGCCAGAGGGGGCTGCAGTGACGTGCCCACGGGCTCTGCTGGCAGCTGTGGCAGAGTGGACCGAGCCCAAGGCCCAGAGGTCTGAGGGCCCCCCACCCCCCGGAAGGTGCTCGACTGAGCCATGGGCGCCAGGCCCCGCCAAGCAGCCACTGGGACTGAGCCAGAAACATACCTGAGCACCCAGCCCCGGACCCCAAGAACTACCAATACACCAACGTCTGAGGGCATCAGCCACCAGCAGGGAGTGTGGTGAGGGGAGATAGGCCTCCACACCTTGGAGACCCTGAGATGTTCCCAGAGAGGTGGAGTCTAAGACCCGACCTGACACATAGGCTGTGTCTCAATTCCTAGGACGCATCCCTCGTGGACCATAGCTGATGCGGTGTACGTCAGCCGGGTCCACCAAAGGCCGAGAAGGCCGGAAGTGAGAGGCTTGTGAAATGGGACGCTCTAGCCTTCAGATTTACGTCACCAGCTGTTCCCGCCCTTACCGCTTCTCCCCGCCCTTACGCTTTAGCCTCCTCGGTTTTACCGTCTCTGTTGCTGCCTCCAGTGGTGGAAACTGGAATTGGCTGGGCCGCGCTTTGACTTCTGGGATATGGTGGGCCACGTAGGATACACCAGACCCATCCTACAAATTCGGGGAAATGTAGGCCGCATTTGTAGTGCAAATTTTAGTGTCAGTGCAAATGTGATCAGAAATGACAGTGGAACGAGTGGGTTCTTGGTCCCTTTTCCACTTTTAGGAAATTATTGTAAATGTTACAAAATCATGTTAAAGTGAAGTCCTCAATGTGGTACACATGATAAGGCTGCAAATATGAATATCCAGCCTTTTGCCATCAGTGCCTCCAGTCTTGTGACAGCATTTAAGTGTCCCACAATAAGGGCCAAAGTGTTGTTTGTAAGAATAGCGCTGATCTAACTTTGTGGAGACTTATGTGACGTTAAAAGGCCCACAGTAGTAGCACTTATGTGCTACTACTGTGGGCCTTTTGCAATTCCCCTCTTGTTGGTTCAAAGCTTTGTCACCCTGTAAACAGCAGACAGCACGGCTAATCGTTTAGTGCCTCAACCACATGCTCTGCACGGCTTGTCAACGGAGTGACAGTGTTTTAATAATAACCAGTAGTTCTCAGTAACGACGGCAATAAGAAAAGGGTGTGGTCTGTGTTTCCATTGGTCTTGAAACATATTGCCTTTAAAAACTGTGTCACTATCGCATTAATAAGGTCTTCTTTTTACTTTACAGCTTAAGATTGGAAACTCATGACTTGAGTAACTGTTAAGTCGTTGATAATTGAAATATCAATACAGTATCACCATCATTCATACTGTTTTTTCTGTGTTTTTTCCTCTTTCCTTGAGTTTTTGAAAGTGTCTATGAGATAGTGATCATTGTTGCTGGATTTGTGTGGGGGTTTTTTTGTCTGATGTGACATTCCACTCCTATCTTGCTACCACATCACCTGGGAACCTGAGTTTCATCTACTATCAGGCGCCTGATGTATATATCTACCTACCACCACTTCATGCCATTCACATCAATGCTAGACCTCAGTCAAGATTTTGTCTTTTTTATTCCATGTACTAATCTGAAGCAAGTTTAACATACATAGAAAATCTGTTTTTTCTTCACTTATCCTAACATGAGGCTGAGCAATCATACAATAGTTGTTATCTTGATAAGTTAAACTGGGAATTATCATGATCATGTAGCTACAGTCACATAAAAGGGATGGCGCTAGCAGCGTCTGGTCTCATTTTGCAAGGAAGATAAAGCCATAATATCAGGAAAATATGAAGAGGTTAAACACATAGCCTAATACATGCTGATGGTAACATATCAGCTGTGTACTAATGTAGTGTATTAGTACAGTATTTGAAACACTATGTGAATTTTTGCGTTTCTCTGTGTTTTAAGCACTTTGGTCAGTAAGACTGGAAAAGACATACTGTATTAATAAAGTTTAGCCTATTTGAAGGAAAAAAGGTGGGGAAAGTGCTGACTGTATAAATTAGCAGGGTTTCAATACCCTGACATCCAGACTCTTCTGTGTCTGGATGTCAGACATGGATGTCAGATGATGATTCTTGATTAAATGTATGTTTGTTTTTTTTCAGGAGATGCTTCTCTTGAATTTGAGACCCAAATGTTGGGTAATGGTTAAAAAAAAAAAAAAATGCCTGGAAAATCTCACAGCTAAATATGATTGGCAGTCAGTAACACAAATGTGTATTTTTATTTTATTTTTTTTAATTACCATTAAGCCTCTGTGATCTTCTGGACCAATCTGCTGTAAAACCAGACACAATTCTGTGGTGGAAATCCTGGCATAACCTTAGGAGCATGTTTCATTATTACATTCATAAATAAATAAATACATAAATAAATCAATAACATTAATTTTTTTTTTAAAAAGCCACTTTCGCTGGATGGACTGAGGCAAAGTTGCAAACTGCCCTGTGGTTTGGTAGAGGGACCCATCTGTCTGGATATGAACTCACATTTAAAAAGCTAGAATCTGCGGTGGTGTGGGGTTCATCGGCTCACATGGCAGGATTTGCACTTGGCATGTCTGGCGTACATACAAGCACATATAATTAATTACATAAAACAACCTTGACTTTCCATGATAAGAATTTCCCACTGTGGATTACAAATACCAGTTAGAGGGTCCACATAAGGTTGTGATGACCATTCAGGAGTACATGTCCATCAAGCATGGCTTCCCTTGGACTTGGGTGAGGCAGGGCTGAAATGTGCAGGGGTCAGACTCTCAGGCTGTTGGGGAGGGTTACATTAATGCATCCTGGCAGTGTGGGATTTTTCCATCAAACACTCAAGTACAAATTCTGCACACTACGCTCACTCATAGAAATTCATATAATCCAATCCTCTCCAGCTCTTGAGCTCACTGTCACACATACACACACGTTCAGACTTCATCCTGGCACTGCCGAGAAGCTCTAAGCGACTAAGTCACGGACTACACTTCTTTGTTACAAATCTCTTCATGCTCTTATTGTATGTGAATGCTGTTCCACTTCTAAATCCATCCTGATGTTCAACACAATGGAAACGTCAGGGTATATCCTCTAAACTGTGAAAAGCTTCGTAATTAGGAATTAGCAACAACTTTTGCATCCCTTCAAAAAACTGACGGAAACTGACTGAAGCCTGAGGGGTTGTTAGATGGTTCATGGGCTTTTGTTTAAATAAATGCAGAAATATTATTTATTATTATTAATTAATAATTATAAGTGAATATTATAGATAGATAGATAGATAGATAGATAGATAGATGCCCATACTGTATATATGTATACAGCAGAGGTTCCAAGGTCATAGCTCCTGGCCAGAAGTTGATGAGTTTGTCATGAGATCCTTCTTACTTGGTGCCTCTGCTATTTATAATTTTTTTCCAGTTCCACGGTCAAAGGCACAGTTGTTAAAGATGAGAATTTAACCATTCATATGACCAATTAGGCCATGAAACTGGCAGGGATAAGAGGCCCAAATCAATAATTAAGAAGTTATGGGAGTCTTTGCATAAAACAACAAGGTTGGTGGAAACTCCCCTGTAAAGGAAAAGTTTCACATTTTGGTAAATAATCCTGTTTGCGTACTTGTCAAGAGCCTGAGTATTAAATGTGAAGGTGCAGCCAACAACCTGTTGACAAATCCTAAAGCGTTAAGAAGGAAAGTCAGGTCACACAGGTCGACAAGGTAAAGAAAAGATATCACAAAAGGTGACATATACAATTTCAGAGATAAAATCAACATTCAAGTCACATCAGATCAGAATTATATACAAAATATTTGAGACACTGAGCTTAGAGTTCCTACTTCTCATAAACAATGTTGTGTTTTTGTATCCACCATCAGGCTGGGATCTTACTGTGTGGAGTTTCCATGTTCTCCCATGTTTGTGTGGGTTCTCTCCAGGTACTCTGGCTTCATCTCACAGATCAAAGACATGCAGTTAGTGGGAAAAGGTTAATTGGTAATTCTAAATTGTCCATATCTGTGAATACTGAATCTGAATAAAGTAGATACAGTAGCAGAAGTTTGATGGGAATACTTTACTGTGGTCTGTGAGCCAGTGTTGTTTCAGATATGGGTACTGGATGGTACTGGGGAGCATCCAGCACAAATCTGATTAACTTGTTTGAACAGACATTTTTATTAAGGTGCCTTTACCAAATTCTCAAACCAGAATCTTGAGAATTTGGCAGAGCATTCAAATCATTTTAAAAAAATGAAAAACTGAAATACTGTGCTGA
>VURO01027534.1:0-30794 GCA_015108175.1 Pelvicachromis taeniatus
CGTGGGCCAGTTGAATGGCCCCCAAGGTCTCCCGATCTGACCCCCTTAGACTTTTATCTTTGGGGTCATCTGAAGGCAATTGTCTATGGTGTGAAGATACGAGATGTGCAGCACCTGAAACTACGGATACTGAATGCCTGTGCTGACATTTCTCCTGCGGTGTTGCTATCAGTGTGTGAAGAGTGGGAGAAGAGGGTTGCATTGACAATCCATCACAATGGGCAGCACATTGAACACATTTTATAAGTGGTCAGAAACTTGTAAATAACTCATGAAAGAATAAAGTTACGTTGAAACCAAGCACACCATAGTTTTTCTTGTGACATTACCAATAAGTTTGATGTGTCACATGGCCCTCTTCCTATTGAAAAAATAAAAGTTGTATCCAAGATGGCCGACTTCTAAATGGCCACCATGGTCACCACCCATCTTGAGGAGTTTGCCCCCTCACATACACTAATGTGCCACAAACAGGACTTTAATATCACCAACCATTCCCATTTTATTAAGGTGTATCCATAAATATGGCCCACCCTGTAGATCGATTTGCTTGTCATTGAGTAAAAGAAGTATTTCATCCCCAAGCAAAACACGACATAGTAATTGGAGAAGAGTGCCTGCTTGGCAACTTGAAGCTTCAGCTCCCTCCAGTGATTTCCTCTTCTCTTCCTCCAAACACAATTTTTCTTTCATCTGACCACAGCACTTTCCCCCCAACCCTTCTCTGAATCATTTAGATGTTCACTGGCAAACTAATGACAGGTCTGTACATGTGGGATCTTGTGGGTGCTGCAAGATTTCCATCTGTTGCGGTGTAGTGTGTTACCAGTGGTGTTTGTGCACCCAACTGCCTTCAGATCATTAACTAGCTCTACTTGTGTGGTTTTGTGCTGATCCACCATCTTTCTCATAATCGTCCTCCCCCCATGAGGCAGAATCTTGCATGGAGCTCCAGACCGAGGACAACTGATGGTTACTTTATATTTCTTCTATTTTAGAATAATCACATTGAGAGTTGTCATCTTCTCACCAAACTTCTTGCTGGTGTTCTTGCAGCCCATTCTAGCCTCGTGCAGGTCTACAAGCTTGTCCCTGACGACAGCCCTTTGGTCTTGCCCATGATGGTGGAGAGGTTGGAATGGAAGAAATTGATTCTGTGGATGGGTGCGCTTTATTCACATAGCAAGTTGAGATCAGGAGTATCTGATATTGATTGACTGATTGATTGTTTAACTGGCTGTAATCTGTTTGCCCCATGTGCAGACAACCAGTCTGTGGGAGCCAGAATTCGGTCTGTTAGGTTGTCTGTGATCAAATAAAGCCCCTTTGGGATATGGTGGAGTAGAAGCTTCACGTCATGGGTGTGCAGCCGACAAATCTGCTGCATCTGTTAAAACATTGCCTTTCTAAGAGTGTGCAGACAGTTTGCTGTTGTGTCTGCTTTGTGTATATTGTGCATTCGTGAAACCATTGCATGTGAAGAGAACTGTGTGATAAGGTTTTGTTTTTGTTTTTTTAATTAAATTGATGTCTAATAATTGAGGATATTGTTAAAAACCTATGAATAATAAGATTAAATCATGTAATAAAATGAAGTTATATTTAGATTTTAATACATATGATTGTAAACAGACAGCTGTTTATAGAAAGAATTCAATTTTTCAATTCAATTCAATTTTATTTATATAGCGCCAAATCACAACAACAGTCGCCTCAAGGCGGCCAACTTCTAAATGGCCACCATGGTCACCACCCATGGTCACTAAGAAGGTCCTTGATTTGAACAGAGTCTGGGCCCTTTCTGTGTTGAGGTTACATGTTTTCCCTGTCTCCTCATATGCCCTCTTTGAGTGCCGTGACTTCCTTCTACAGTCCAAAGACTTGCACGGGGTCACAAAAATTGGTGATTCTAAATTAACAGTAGGTGGGAGTGTGAGCATAAATGGTTGTTTGTCTCTCTGTGTGTTAGCCCTGCGACAAACTAGCATCCTGTCACGACTGCACCCTGTCTCTTACCCGATGGCAGCTAGTAAATGCTCCAGCCCCCCCACCCCCACCCCCCTCTCGTGCCCCTGAATTGGATAAGTGAAAGAAGATGGCTGAGTGGATGGATGCTGCTTTATTCATTACTACTAGGTTTTACCACAGTTATCACATTCACTGATGTTCTTCATTGATAACCTTTTATGTGTCCATTTATCAATCCTAATGCAATATACGCTGCTCACCAGCAGGAGGTGCTGTTATAAAAGCAGCAAAACTAACTCCAGTAAACACTAAATTTAAATCTTTTCCAGTTGGGTTTGATTATAATTCGAGCAGCATCTAAACAGTTATTTCATCCAGCAAAACCCTGCACCAAACATTCTGAAATTAAGTCATTTACAATTATGTGGTAAATTGAAATCTCTTGTTAGGCCATGAATTATTCGTCACATTGAGTTCTAGCCTAGTGGCTCAGTAGGGGTCCACCGGGGTCATCTAATTTATCTAGTGTAGCACAGCTGAAGAAGGTTTGTTGACTGAGATGTATTTTACAGTTTTTAGGTAAACATTTTAGATCAACTACTCCAGTGCAACAATATACCCTGCTGTATCAAATCAGATGTAACAAATTATCCCAAGAACCCCAGGTTGAGTCTCCTTAAACTGTAGCACCAGCTGTTGACATTCAACAATCTCAGTCTCACTGCCTGTGACTTTAAAAATAATAAACACTTCACTACAATGTGTTGAGGTGATCCAGTGTATGGCAAAGACAGTATGTGACCTCCTGAAAACAGATTAAGTTTCATGAGATGTGCGAGTGATCGTGCTTCATCTCCTGGCGTTTAATGTTCTCGGTCTGCCTGCAGCGATATATATACTCCAAACTTTCCCAGACTCCAAGCAGCTCCTTCTTGTCCTTGCTATTGAATTTCTTGTCTTTGCCTCCATCATGGGCCGTCACTTTCAATGCGCTCCAGAGCGTGCGTAAATTGAATCACTGCCGGGCCCCCCAGTGGAATAAAAAGACACCAGTTTGTCATGTTAGCTTCCCCTTTCTCACCACAGCCTCATTTGCCAACATACAGTTATTGCACAGGGCGTTGGGACCGGGGGGTGTCTGTTGTGGGTGATATCTGTCTCAGGCTGCTCCAGTAATGGAGAGGAATCTAATCACCTCACTACAGCCTCCTCTTCCTCCTTCCGCCCGTGTTTAGAAATAGAAGTGTGTCAGAGAAAATAAGGCCACATCAATCATGAAAGGATTCTCCAGGGAGCCACTTGATGCTCAGAACTCTGGCAGAACAACATCCAGCTTACTGGTGTTACCTCGTTTTACCTCTGATGCACACAGTCTAATTTACAGTTTTCCTTTGCTCATTTGTCCTTCGGTTTCTTTCGGCATGACTCGAACATCCTTACATCTCTCCTTCCTTCCCAGCTCCCAGCGCTCCCTCTCCTTTCTTCTCCTTGCTTCCAAATTTGCTTCACACACACCTTCTGCCTAAGACTGATAACATCCCTGATGGAGTTCCTTTATTAGCCACCCACAGGCAGATTAACCAGAGCAATAATACACCAATCAACAGCAATTACGCACTGATAAGCCCAGGGAGATCTCTGCTGGGTGTGGGAAAGGATGTGGCATTTGTGGAGTGATTGCATGTGTTTTAGTGCAGGATTAAAGGTTGTGTGTCTGTGCATACATTTACACGTGTATTACAAGTATATTTAATTGAGCACGCTTTGTTTTTTTGCATGCGGTTTTAATCCCTTCATAGGGCATATTATTATGATCAGATGTGAAATCAGTCCTAGTCTCAAGGTTCTTCTCAGGTGCTAATTGAAGCCATGACTAGGCAAGCTGTATTCTCATCTGTGCAGTTGCAAAGTTATTAATGAAAGCATGAGCGCAGCAAACCAGCTGGGTACACAGGGGCTTAGAATCAATATGGTATATCATTTATTCTCCAAGTATACAATTATGATTGAAGACGTCCTTTCTCCCATCATTACACATTAAAACACTTCATTTGCAATGTTGGCACTTGTTAGTTTTTGGACATCACAGCTTAAACAGCAGGCTGGCATTGTTATAGAGCAGCTAAATGATGATGAAAACGAGTGGAAGCATAGATATGAGTTTCCCCCCTGCAGGCATTCGCACACCAGCCAAGTCTGATTTCAACAACAGCTGCATGGATTTAACCTGCCCCCCTTCCAGTCTGTTTTTCTGTGCATGCGCAAAGACACTTTCACGTGCATGCATGTACACACCTGCATGTGCACAAACTTAGGCGTTTGCAAGCACAATCTTCCTTTTAATGCCAAACCAGAGACCTTGGAATTTGTTTACTGCTGTGCTGCTGGAAAGCCCACCAATCTTTCAGTTCCAGATCTGCTTTAAGTGAACTTGGCAAACTGTGTGTGTGGATACAGCAGATTAGTCCTCCTTCAGAAACAGTGATCCAATGGACCTCTGATTAGTTTTATTTTTTTAAATGTGCTTTTTTATTCAGTCACAAGGCAGCGTATATTGATTAGCTACGGTGTTTTGTGTCTGAATGTTTGCCACGTTGGTCTTCTGTAACTATGAGGCAGCTCAGTTCTGCTTGTGACCTCTGAAAGTTATTCCGAGGGCACAAAATAAAAGACATTCAATTTATATTTCAAGCCTGAAACTGAATACATTTCCTGTGGCTCTTCAATCTCTAATTATCTCGTAGGACTTCCGACTGTGTCGCTGTTTAAAGACAGCGTGCGCACATGCATGGTAGACTGCAGCAGGTAGCCTCACATTCTTTTATATGTCACTGGAGATGCTACGTGAAGCTTCTGTCTCCCAGTCCGGTGACCTTAACACCTGTGATTGATATTGGAAGGGAGATGTATGTGTGCAGGCACGGGCTAGGTGGTGTGTGTGTGTGTGCGCTTGCGTGCATGAATGGTTAGGGTTAATTGAAGTTGTTAGAGTGAAAATGATTCCCTCAGGGGGGACTTAGCAGGTGGAGGCAATGGGTGGGTGCAGCAGCCGGTGACGGAGAGAGGGGTGAGATGGAGAAATAAAGAGAAGGGGGGGTGGGGGGTCAAAGGGATTGCTCGTCCCCTCCAGTGCTAAGAGGCAGTGATACATGAGGATGGAGAGACGATGTGATTCGTCTAAAGGTCAGGTTTGTCTGTCCGTCCCTCCATCTGACCCCTCCACCCGCCCATCACTGTTTCTTGCCTCCGATCTTTTTGTGTTTCTCCTTACTTATCTTGAGTAAACTGGGTCCAAGTCAGCCTTTTTCACCTAGTCATTCACACCACAGCGTCGGCTAAAGCAGCCCTCTGTCATCCTTTCTCCTCTCATCCTTTTATAGCGCTTGCCCTGTCTGTCTGTCCCCTCCTGTGGCCTTTCCCCTCTCCTCCCATACTAGCCTTCATTTCACAGATGACAGGTTGGCTGACTGTAATCCAACAGATGCTGGGGCGGGAAGGCCTGACCAACTGTTTTAACTCCAATCAGCTTTTATTGCTCTCCAGAGGAGCCCCACACAACCCCCTGCCAGCATGACATTTCAGAGAGCAGGAGAGTAAAGGCGACAGTAGGAGAGAGAACAGTAGCTATACTCTGTGTACCTGTATGCACACGTGTGAATATGCATGTGTGATGATAAAGGTAGGGGGCTGATGGAGAAAACGGGTGACAGCCATTACCCTCTGTGCCTGCTGTGGAACCAAACTGCTGGCCTCAATCAACTTAGACACATGTGTTTGTGTGTGTGTGAGACAGTGAGAGTCCAGCGTCAGCGGGGATGGAGATGTCGCTGGTAATACATCTGCCACCGTTGCCCGCTCCCGACAGCCCAAGCAACCCCTGCATCGCCCACGTCTGTCGCCTCCTTCCTGCTCTCCATCCATCTCTGCAGCCCACCTCCATTCCACACCCTCAGCCTCATTCCTCCCACAAAGACAAAGGAAGCTGCAAGTGATAGCAGTGTGACTTTGAATCTACTGTTGCTTGTGTAATATATACAATCTGTGATCCAAAGCCATATATTTGAAGGTGTACTAAATGTTACTGTATGCACAGTTACTATCAACGGTGCTGCATGTTTAGCAGTCTTCCTGAAGTAGCAACAGTATGTTTTTGTGTTTTTGGATTGGTAAAACAATGATAATCCTTTAGATATTATGCAGGCAATTTTATGTTATTGACATATAACTCCAGAGAAAACTAAAAAACAATTACTTGGTAATGGCATAAGGGGTTGGACAAAGCATTCAGGCTAAGCAGCTTAGCTTTTACTGGTGATTAATGCACTGATTTACCCTCTGGTAATTTAAACTAGTTATGTTAACTGCAAATGGAGTACCTCACTGTGTGTGACTTTATGAAGGAATACCTACAGTAACAAAAAAATACTAGAAAAAAAAGGAGTGTTTACTGAAGCACAAACATTTAAATGGCACATCTGCAAATTCTCATTGCGTTCTGCTAAGTAGTACAATAGCAGACACCAAGAAGCAATTGAGTATTTGATATAATGGCACCTCTGTTTATTGGATGATTAGTAGGGTTTTATTGCTCTCTGTAGACGCGTGGGCCACTTGAACTCTGCAGCCTGACCTGCAGGCAATTAAAAGCAGTGGAAGCTAGAGAAAGATTTATTGGGGTGCAGGAGAAGCTTAGCTCTTCTAATCACTTTTACTGGTGCTGCCACACAGAGGTGACGTGACCTTGCCCAGGAAGGTGTTGTTCAACAGGACATTATACTGGCAAACCTCCACTGCGACACACATGCCTACTGTACGTTCTTTAAAGCACGGCCCTCTTCATGTTCCTCGAGAGTACTTCTTCACATGAACATGTACTGTACAATGTAGCTGTCATTTCCGGATTACCTTCTCTGCCCTTTCTATAATAGACATAATGATGGTGGTAGAAATGAGAGCGCTTGCTACTTTGGGGTAAGCTGACTATTATTTTTTTGAGTCAAACAATCAAGATGTGCTTAAATTCAAAAGATTTAACCAAAGTATTTCATTGCCTGTTTAGGAATTACAGTCAGTTTTAAACGTAGTCCAGAATTTCTGAGGTTCCAAAGTAACTAACTAATATAATGTGAAATATATTGGGTTTTGTTTTTTTGTTTTTTATTACCTTAGAACACATGGGCCACCATCACCTGCATTTCCTCCCTGCCTACTCTGCTAGATCTTAGTTTCCTTTAGCTTGTTTGTGGGTCTCTCTGCTTTCATTTTTGTCTTCAGTAATGGAAAAACACGCTCTATTGGGTGAGATCAGGTGACTGACTCGGCCCTTGAAGAATATCCAATTTCTTCGCCTTGATAAAGTCTTGGGTTGTTTTTGCAGTATGTGTTGGGTCATTAGCCATTTGCCCTGTGAAATGCCATGTGATCAGTTGTGCTACATTAGGCTGAATCTGAGCAGAGAATATAGCTCTGTACACTTCAGAATTCACCCTGCTTCCTCCAGCAGCAGTCACATCATCAATAAACACTAGTGACCCAGTTCCACTGGCCCTGCCCTAACATTGCCTCAACAATGTTTGACAGATGATATGCTATGCTTTGGATTATGAACTGTTTCTCTCCTTCTCCATATTATTCTAGTAAGAGTTAACCTTGGCTGCATCTGTTCAAAGTTATTTTTCAGAGCAGGGTCTTTTAGATGTTTTCTGGCAAAATCTGGTCTTCGTGTTTTTGAGTGTAACCGAGGACCAGCCTTCCACTTTAGTTGTCCCCTATGATCTTTCAGACATTTTGGTGTTACTGAGCTGGCTAGAGCTTTCCCCTTTTTAGGAATATAATATTGTTAATTTGCCATGCCCAAAGATATATTTCAATTTGTTTTATTTGATTATTTAAGTCTAATGATGCTGCCTTCACTTGCAACATTGTCTTCTGGAATATGGAGAGTGCCAGTGAAAATCTGCTAAATACAAGTTCAATCAACTCCAGGTCTTTTGTATTCTTAATATGGAATAATAAGGGGAAAGGCCTCGTTTGGCCAACGAGCTGCTTATCAGTGATCTGTCGTGAGTTCTGTATCTCGAGACTCTGAAAATGGGGGATTATGTATGAAAAATGTCTGTAATTCTTAAACAGTTGATACAGTTTATTTTCCAAACCTCTGGATGTAGAGCTGAAAGGCTTGACTCCAATCACATGTTTCAAATCCACTGTGGTGGTGCATAGAGACAAAATTACATAAACTTATGGTCTTGCTGTATTTGTCGGTCCAACTACACGAATATGTGATGTTCGTAGGGATAAAATTGTAGCACCACTGCCACCACAGCGATCTGCTAATAGATGTAACTACCAGATGAGGTTGCCTTCACAGACACAGCATCTCGAATTAAATCTCACACTTTTGGAAAAAGAGATACAAAATAAGCCTCATCGCTCTGTAAGTTTTTGCCTATATTGTTGTTCTTCCTATAATTATATGACAGGCAACATGTTAACATAAGATGATTCCCTAAATGTCCCAAAATTTGTTTGGAGGAGACACATCACTGCTTAATGCTCCACCCTGTTTTTTTTTTTTGTTTGTTTTTTTATACACGAGATGCCCGATGTACAACAATATTGAGTGCAATCAAGTTGACTGTGAAAAGGTCAGTAGTCAGGCTTAGGGAGTGATAAATAATCAGGTTAAATTCAGTGTACATGATACATGAGGTTACAGTTTGTTTTTATTTTAAGTAAGACCATTAGATCATGTAACTGGCACACGTAGCCCGGTCTACAAGGCTAGCAAGAATGACATTGCCAGAAGCAGATTTCAAATTGGCTAGAGAGTGAAGCTTGCTTCAGTATGTGTGTGTGAGTCATTTTCAAGGTTACTCAGCTAACAGAGAAAGGTCACCCGTGTTGCCAGCTCCACATGCAGCTGCTTTATGTCGAGACTAAATAGTATTGGCACGTGTTCAGGATCTTAAAAGTGCCTGTTTACTTTTTTTCTGACAAGAACTTTATAAAAAAAATGAAACAGCAAGTAAGGGGACTTTATAAAGGGTTAAGCGGGAAAAGAGTAAAAAAAAAAAATGCTTTTAAGTAACTGTCTGTACTTCATACAGACACTCTAACATGTCCAATATAGGCACACTGAAAACTGGAGAAACAGTGTTAACTTGTAACTTTTGCTTCTGATATCTTAATCACTGAAAAAAACATTCCTGTACTTATATGTGTTGTTACTTCAAACTCAAACTGACAGTGTGGAAGAGGGTTTGTGCACGCTAAATCAATGATCAGTAAATTTATTACGGCTAGATGTAGTTGTTTCAGTCCTTCACCCCACGCTTCCATTAAATGTCCCTGTGATTAGCGAGGCGCACACAGCCAACCTAATTATCCAACGGCACAGCCAAACCCTCTACATGATTACTAACAGTTTGCTTCTAATACTGCAATTACGTTCTTCGTAATGGCAAAAGGCTATGATTAAAGAGGAAATGCCCGCTTTGTGTCTGAGCATGTTTGTAAAGGCACAAGTAGCTGGCTGCATGCAGTTGTGTGCTTAAAAACTAAGGGTTTTCTCCATGCCTTCATAGATAACCCCATGAGTCGCAGCCCCTGCTTAAATTTTGCGTTTAATTCTAAAATTTAAGAAAAAATAGGGTTTGATTGAAGTTTTTTTTTTCCTGTTTGATACTGAACATGCAATCATCTGTCTCATGAGTCACAACAGGAAAGAGCAGTACACCTTAATTCTGGCATGTTTCTCAGTTAACTGTAGTGTTGAGGGCTTAAAGGCTGCAGCACCACCACAGAAGAGAAACAGAAGCAAAGTGGGTCAGATGAGTGTGGTTGTGATTTCATGATGTCAGTGGAGAGAGACGAGATGTGTGAGTCTGTGTGAGAGCCGAGAAAATCCAAGACAGAGTGTCGCTTGTTCTGCCAAGATTTTGTCTGGAAATGTTTTTTAAAAAATGGTATAAATGTGTGTATTGTCATAACTAAAAGGGGCCAATCAGCATTTTCTTATCCTATTATTAGAACATTGTGAAGATGGCTGTTAAAGAGGCGCTGCTAGTGGTAGAATGTAAATTATTATTATTTTTTACCAGCAGGGGGCAGTGTAACTGCAGAGGTGTGACACTGAAACACACACACACACACACACACACAGAGAGACTTATTCCCTGTGGTGAGTATTCCCTCCACGGCTTCACTCCTGGGCATGTCAGTGTACAACTAACATACTGTGGTGACATTTGAAATGAACACCAGCTGACCACTGATCATGGTACATGAACATACTGGATGGTGGAGCATATGCCTGTGTGCGATTGTGTATGGGTGTGTTTTTCTATGAATGTGTGCGATACCAGTCATTGTGGCTCATGTGTCCCACACTTTAAAGCCCTGTTACACCCTCTGAGATGTGGACAAGTCTCTTCTAGCCTCTTGATAATTAGATATGCACATGGGACTGTGCAATGTGATCCTGCTGCGAACATGCAACCAGCCTTTTTGTGTTATTCTCAAAGCTATCAGCCTTTCTTGAGTATATAATTACCTCGCTTCTGTTAATTTTATCCTTTTATTCACCTTTTTTGTGTGAACCTCAGCAGACAAAAGCACGTATATGCCCACAAACTTGCACGTAAGGAGCGGAAATGAAAACTTGACTATAGAAGTCCTTGGATGGAGATCCACGTGAGATGTGGTCTGTACTGTTTCCCCTTGGGTGCTTGGTTTATGGTTCACCTTCACTGCCCTTTCATTAATCTCTCTTCTCTCCAGTTTTTGTAATGTTTGCAGATGATCGCTAATAGTCGCTGCATGTGGATGACACTCTAATTAATCAAGCGCTCTATGCTGGCCAGTCCAGTAGCAACCAACAGCTTCTGACATGCAGCTAGCTGGCAATAACCAGTTTGTACAACCCTGAAGGGCTGTAGGTTCACACGTGTGTGTTTGTGCGTGTGTAGCAGTTGTTCTTGGCTGGAAACGCTACACTACAACAAGAGAGTGAATTTGTATGTTGGCGTGGGATTTCCTATGTGCACACATTCAGTATGAGTTAATGTGTTTATGGCCCCCTCTTGATTTGGTCAGACTCTCCTATAAAGCTATTCATTACATGGTAGTATGGTGAAGTAATTATGCAGTCTGGGCTCCCTGTCACGTCCAGAGGTTATTGGACTCTTGCCGCACATCAAATATGTTGCACTTTTTTAGTAAACCTCTCTCTCTGTATCCACCTCCCTCCCTCCCTCTGTGTTTTACTCTCTGGCACGCCTCATCTTTCATCACATTTCTCCAAAGCAGACGGCGAGCGAGCGATATAGTGATCAAACATCAAACCTGATCATTTATGTTAAAGAGATCTTACACCTTTCCCCTGCATTTTTAGATCTTAATTTCAGAATTGTTTATTTGTTTGGCAACACACTATTAGTATGCTCATACTGTGGAGTGTTGGAGGCTCCAATTGCAGCCGATTGCTTTTTGGCCGTTGGTAAATTTGTGTTATCTAACACAACTCTTTGATAATTCTTGCCTCACTGAATATTCAGCAAACATCCAGAAGACAAGAAGCTCCTTCTGAATTTTGTTTATCCTTCTGATTGGATTTTGCAGCTTGGTGGCTCTGTGTGTGTTAACGCATGTAAATATGCACACAAACACATTCGCACGCAAACGCAAAAGCTCAAACAAAAGCTAAGAAGACTCCTCATTAATTTGTGTGCAGAAAAGGGTGGTGGGCGTGAGGGTGGGCTGTAAAGGAGTGGAGATGGATTGATAGGAAGCAGGGAGGTACAGGCAAGGTGATTAAAAACTCAGGCTACAGATGTTTCTGGAACACTTCAAAGTGTTGCGTCTGCCAGCGCTGGGCATGATGCATTATTGAAACGGAGCCCACCTGGCACCTGGCGCTGACATCACATACCCTGTCCACCTGGTGCTGCGCGGTCATGTGGGTGACACTTTGGGTCACACCTCCTCACACAGACCTGGCTCCCAGTGCGTTGAAGGGCATCAGGGGATACAGCACACATTCTCAACATAGACCTCAAAGGCGCTTAACTGGGGCATGTGCAGACTGTTAACTGGGCCTCATGAATGGAAAGTGAGGAGGAATGATTTGCCATTTGCGAAACCCTTTTTTCTCCTATATGCTGAATTGAAAGCATGAAAAATATAATTTCCTTATTCGGATTGTACCTGCTTCTAAAGTTTAAAAAAAAAAAAAAAAAGAAGTAATCTGAGCAGATTAAAGAGGTGGTTTAGCATGATTTACAGTTTAAAATAATGCTTGTTTGTCTTGTACTGGGCCTCGGTGCAGCTGCTCAGTTCCTCCTGCAACCTTTCCCCTCCATTTAAGTCAACTTTTTGTCTTCCAAACAGAGACTTTGTACAGCAGCGGAGCGGTTCCTGAGCTGTGTACCTAAGGTGACCGTATTAAGGATGTAACCTACAACTGACATAATGGAAAACCAAGAAAAAACTGAAACTGAGTGGTTGCAGTCGTCTGAGGCCTGAGCTTTTTACTGAGAGAGCTACTGCTGACCTCACTGTTTGAAGTTTTGCCTGTTTATTATAAGCATCCATCCTCTAAGAGGATATAAAAATACAGCATAAAAGGTCTGTTTTATGGTCAAATTCATGTAAACATGCACAAAGATGCAGCAGCGTAACAGTTTAATTTCTTATGGAGTCAATAATTGAAATGCAGTGACCATGATTCAGTAGAGTCTGCATTATTGAGCATATTCAGCGGAAAGCCTGTGAATCTTTCTGGAATATCCTCATCTTTGAAGTAACCTCCAGTGTGGTGTTGATGCAATTCTTGCTGCTTAATATTTCAGCAACCTTCTCAACCTTGTTTTGTTCAAAAAAAAAGAAAAAGGGTGAAAAAAAAGTAACTAGAGGTCACGGTTGTGTGTTTGTGCGTGTGCGTGGATATATGTGCGTGCGGTTTTCCTGCATGTGTCCCCTGACACCTGTACTCTCTCAGGGTGTGAGGAACAGACAGAGGCCAGAGCCACAGTCACAGGTCTCAGACCAGTGGGGTGTGAAATGAATCACAGGGCCTACACACTCTCCCACTGCTGCACACACTCGACTTGCTGTGTGGGTGTGTGTTGCGTGGCGTGTATGTGCGCTTGTGAGAGACAGAGGAGCATAAAAGGAGAGAAAGGACACTGAAAGAATGGGAAGAAGGGGAGGCAGAGACAAGAAACTCCTACACTGTGGTTTTAGCTGCATTAATAGGTCCTCAGTTAATAAAGTCAGTATAAATATTTATCGGCGCTGTAACGCTTTCTCATGAGAGATGCTATGTGGATTAATTGTGGTGTAGCTACAGCATTTCATTTTTGTTCAATCTTTATTGTCCACAAGACTGAGAAAGGCAAATGTGTAACAGTCTCGGGACATCAGACCCTGCAAGAACCAGAATCAATGCACGACAACTGCTTTTGTTATTTTGATTAATTTCAGCGTCATTAGGGAATTTGCACCTCATAAGTCAGCCCTAAAATCTTGTTTTATGGATTTTTTTTCTCCACATTATGCTCACGTGGTGCATATTCATAAATAAATTTGTGTTTGAATGACCCCAAATGAATTCAAGTCAAGCATTAATCTAACAACGCTGTACTGCTCGCACGGGTCCGCTTGTGAGAAAACGTAAAACACAACAGACATAGAAATCAGGGCACAATTCTTTTGCTAATTGTTATTTCACTTGGATATTTAAGCTTCATTTTGAAGACAGCAGAAATGATCTCATTCGTCTGCCTAAGGTGGAAAGCTTCTCGGTGCTTACCATAAATCTGAATTTAAGATGTGTGTGTGTGCAAGTGACCTTTTGTGACCTGCGAGGGGAGAACTTGAAAGCGGTTCTTTTCTTTTCAGCCTATTTGCATATTTGAGTGAAGTATTTGAATGAAAGTGAGAAATATTTGAATAACCATGGATAAAGTGCTTTTATTGCACTATTATGAACGTGTTCAGAGAAACTCCTGAACAGTAGATGTCTGCATGTTGACACACGCAATTTTGGGCTGAAGTTGATGATTTACATTTTATTTCTCATAAAACAAAGGCTTCAGTTTGAGGGGTTCATTCACGGGAGCATTTAAATTTTGCGGCTTATGCTTTAAATTTTATTATGTACTTACTTTGATTTTAACGAACTGTTCATTCGGGATTAAACCCTTTAAGATCACAACCTGCAGCTCTTCTGGAAAAAGCAAAAAAAATTTAAAAAAAATCCTCCAGCAACAAGAAACGGGGCGGCAGAGGAGGGGGATTCGGTGCTCTGGTTGGTTGTATCGGCTGTCAATCATTCACGAGGACTCGGCAGCACCTCCCACAGACGCACAGCGGCAGCGCAGCTTTCACCCACAATGATATTCAAGGCACTTGCGGCTCGTCTGCAACGATAGGAGAAAAGAGGAGAGAAAAAGAGAGCCTCACCTCCTCTAACAGCGAGTGAGGTAGGGAAAAGAGTCAGAGAGCGAGAGGAAGACGAGAGGCTGTGGAGTTAAAAGAAAGACAACGGCGGCTTGGACCTCCTGCCAGGACTCTTTAATTGTCTGCGCTTTATTATAAAGTGTCTAATTTTCACACAGATTCGACATGTCATCATCCGGTAAAGACAACAGCGGTGCCCAACACGCCAATTACGTGGGACCTTACCGTTTGGAGAAGACGCTCGGAAAAGGACAGACAGGTTAGTTGGGACAGCTTGCTCGCGGCATCCCCTTTAATTGCACAATTTATTTTCGGAGCGCTCCGCAGCGAGTTGAAATTTGGCCGGCTGGGTGTCTGCAGGTGATAAATAACTAACCGCTTAGTTACAAACACCTGCCCAGCCTTGTGGGGAAATTGGAGGGTTGTTATTTCGCCAGCGGTCTGACATAATCATTGTTCACACAGGATGTTGCTTTACATTGTTGTTATTGGCTGTGCGTTGGCGTTGGACTGTGTGTATATGAATTAAGGAGCAGCAGCGTTCAAGCCGTTCAGCAGCACAAATGATGACAGTTTGATGGGCAATGAAAATGAACTTTTTCTGTTTTGGCTCCCCTGTGTGTGTGTGTGAGTGTGTGTGTGTGTGTGAGAGAGAGAGAGTGTGCGTGCGCGCTCTGTGATTGGAGCACAACGCCCGTTAATCCCGATTTGCCTGATACATTGATCTATTCTTAGTCCGCAGGCACGCAAGGGGGAGGCAGGCGTTTCTCCTATAGGCTCTGGCTGCAATACGTGGGTTTCCTCCGTTACGGAGTAACATGTCCCACCTTGACAGATGAGCTGTTCACAGAGCTGGGAAATAAGAGCTACACTGATGTATATTCATACACTCCCAGCCAGGAGATGCGACTGGTCTTCCTATAAGAGTCGCATGGTTTATCTGAGCCTAGACAGCAATGACACTGCAGTTTCTAAAGTTGCATGGCACATGCTCTCTCCAATCAGAAGGCCTTGGTTCCATAATATTTCACGCTCCCCTGGGTGATGAGTAGCCCACAAGGCAGTAGCAGCCCCTGTTGAACAGTGAGAATCCTCTGCGATCAAGTACATGCAGCCAGTGGAGCCATGTGAAAGGAGAGGCAGGCACAGCCCTGTGTAGGCAGAAATAGCAGGAGTGATGCAGCATGCTCTGTAAGCTCGTCAGCGCTCAGAATGAGAGAGGGATTGAGACTTTTCTTCTGCTCTTTTACTATCTCTCTCTAGATGTTTCTTCCCATCTGTTGTCTAAAATGGCTACAATAGGTGTTAGTTCCCCTAGCCCGTCCAGCTGGTCATGCTGAGCAACCCTGCGTGTATGTGTAAATGTTTGTGCACGCTCTCAGACAGTATGCTTTCTTAAGATGACCACTTAGTCACCTGACCAGTGCTCACTGTTCATTAGTGGGGCCGAGGGGGAGGGAGCGTGTCTTCATAATCTCTCTTTAACTGTAGAAGATATTTGAACGAGATATGTCTCACACCATGACGCCTACAGGTGGATTCAGAGTTTGTTAACCGGCACAGTGCGATGCGTAATGATTGCAATACGATCCATTAGTCGTAGTTAAAGTTTATGCAGCAGGTGATTTTCAAAAACAACCTAACAATAAACGCAGCATTCACATCCTCCCGACACCTGTGTTTTTTTTTATCATTTGTGTTTACTCACATAGCTCTCAGGTGTACCCTAACGTGTGTTTACGATGGTACAGAGCTGGTTCTATGGCTGGATATTTAATCATATGTTGTCTCTGGGATCCTCTACGACACAGTCTGTGTTTATGTGACTGCTGGAACAGACTTCGATGCACGTTTCGTACTCCCCTCTGAAGTCTACGGGTCAGCTTGCAAAATATAACTTTTATCAAACTTATTTGGGCCGAATTTATCAAAAGGTTTTTTACTTTTTTTAAAACATTTTTCAGTAAGACAGATTTTTCTAATTGAATAACAGTCATTTAGTTTGAATGCTTTTGCTCTGGGTTTTCAATTACATTTCGGGACTCATATGCACTGAAATAACCAGGTCCAGCGTTATGTGTTTGTCCATGTTCTCTGTTAGAACATTCATTTGGTTATTGGCATCTGTGGTGCTAGTCCACGCCAAACCTATTCAGATTAATGACACTGTCTAATATCCCATTCTCCCATTTACCATTTGTTAATCTGTCAGATCTTTTTCCCAGGCCCCACGGAAAGGGTTGGCCTGGCAACCGAGTGCACCCAATGGGCTGGTCTTAACCACAAGCGGCAGCTGAGACTGTCCAATGAGCTAAGTCCTCTGTGAGGTTTCTCAGGCTCTGGTTGGCTGGTATTATTGAAGGGGAGAAAGCGGAAGCCCTCTGGTAGATCTGGCGATCCTGCTCAGAGGAGCTGTGCTGTTCCATGTTCATTAAGTGATTAGGCCCTGTCCTGACATATACACATAAACACACACACACGGCCACCTCACTAGTTCTGGTTGGCTTTCTGATCTAATCCTCTACACAGCCAAAGCCCCGTCAGCTCTTACTCGCACATTCACGTGGCCCAAAGGTAGCATTCTAACTCCTGTCCCACTCTGGCTTTCTAACGCCACCTTCATGTTACTGTGCAGCTTGCATACAAGTCACATATACTCTTTTGCAGTGATGCATTCACAGTATAAATAGTGAGATGCACATTCTATATATTCCCTTGGCACAGGAGAGCAAGCGTGTTGACTCAGTACTTGCAGACGACGTGCACGACGATTTCTTTGTCAGGTGTAAGATGGGGCCTGAAGCAGTCTTAAAATATTGAGCGTTCTTATCGGGCCCGAAGCATCAAAAGCGTGGAATCCAGGTTGTGGCACAACCTGCCCGGTGCACTGTGCCTACGGTTCTGTGAATGTTCAGTGAGTCTAAAATCCAGGTTTGTTCATTCTGGTAGGTGGTGGGAAGACTAAGGAAAAACTCGACGTGACCATTTCATCACGATTTGATCGAGACAGACAGACAAACGCTGTTATCCCGATGCAACTCTAATTCACGCTTTACATGGAGAATATTTAAACACCACAGCGCTCACCGGATTAACATCCTTAACACCTCCACATGGCTAATTAGCATGAACAACATGGACACATGGCTAATGAATGTATCATTATGCATGATATAACTTGACCGAAGCGAGTTTCTCAGCCTCTATTTACATGTGCGCTGTTTACCTCAACACAGAATGGCTAAAAGTTTTGGCTAACATGGTTGTCTCTTTGCAGTTGGCGACAGGGACGAAGCCGCCTCTTTTTATCGTTCATATAGGATCTGAGAAACTGTTTCAGCTTTTACTAGATTTCTTCTCTAAAACATCCTGTGAACGCTTTGGTAGCTGTGGAATGACAGGACGAGGGCAGCAAGCATACAATAGATACAGGAGGGGGAACATTTGCAGCGTGGATTCTGGATTAGTATTTGCTATACGTGTGCGTTTACTCTCTCAGAATTCCCAGTCAGCTTTACTTTCTGTCAAACACTAAATTGAACTCCATGCACTGTTAGGCTGTATTATATCCCATATTAGCTTCATGAGCCTCTAATCTGTGTCACGATGGCCTAGAGACTGAGGTAACATTTATTAAAACCCTTATTAAAATGTAGAACTCGAATGTCTCCATCACACTGGGATTTGCCGTCACAGCCTTCTTGCATTTCAAAATCTTGTAGCTTTGTTTGACAAAGCTGAATATGTTTAATTTGTGTTTTTGCCAGTGCATTGACTTAACACAGGCTGAATCACCGCTCTGTTCTCTAATTCGTTGGAAAACACTGCTTTGCTTTGCCTTTACTTTCTTCCTGAAGGCTGTTGATTAGTGAAATAGAGGCCTATTGTCTGGAAAACACTGCATGCTAATCCAGCGTAAATCCCCGTTTTTTGTTGTTGTTGTTGTTGTTGTTTTTTAATGCTAGACGTGGATATTGACAGGCTAAGCGATGGAGGTTGATGTGTAGGCTCCTTGATTCTTTGGTTGACGTTTAGAGAGTGAAATCATTTGTGCTTCAGTGACTTTCATATTGACTGCTCAGCTGACAAAAAGCTCTGTTTGATGTTGTGTCTTCTCTTTCTCTCTTTGGCTCTCTCTGCTTTTATCTATCTGCTGGAGAGCTCTTGTTTTGGGTTCCCTGTGCTTACAAGGTGCTGGAGCCAGCATCTAGCTGTTCTCGCTATTTTAGAGTCAGCAAAGGGCTGGCTGGTTTCTAGCTCTAAGTGCGGATTTCACTGTTTGCAGTATTGGGCTGTGTTTGTGCATCTTTGTGTATGAGCGGTGGAGGAAAATCCATCCATGTATACATTACCCAGATTGTTCTCGGAGCCTGGTGTAATGGTGATGCACAACCTTTAATTCTGCATTGATTGATAGCTAGTAAGCCGGTGATTTAGATCATTGGCCACTCCCAAAGATTTCCTGTCAGGTGAAATAGATCCATACTGTTTCACAACACATGATATTCCTGATGATGACAAGTGAGTAGGACATGTTCAGTCAATGCTGTCAATGAAAAGCCACTTGGCAAATCCACATAAGTGAAATGCATTTGGGTGCCTACACTTGTGCTTATTGTGAGTGGAACAGGTGCTCGTGCTACAGGTGACTTATAGCCTCCTTGCCCCCCCCCCCGCCTCCAAAAGCACAACTGTTCACAAGATTACCCAGAAAAAGTTGCCAGGTTTGACCTAAAATTGGTGAGTGAGGGGAAATAAATGAAAGGCTGTGATGATAGGCCCGTGTTTCAAGGGGCCTGTTCAAAGATTCAGGTCAGAGAAGCCCTGACCCAAAAGCTGTACTCTGTTGCTCCCAGCTGGATAGCACCTCATGTGTTAGGAGGCTGGATCAGAGCTGTGGAGCAGGAAGGCAAGCCTGCTCAGTCTCAGCCGTTTGGCTGTCTGGCTAAAGCTTCAGCCCTGCTCCCTCTGTATCAAAATGTATCTGAAATAATGGAAGATGTGTGCATGTCTCACTCAGGTTTTTTAAATAAAAATATGTATTTAATGTGTATTTAGGCTGTTGCTTCAATGTTTTGGTGATATTTTTTTATGGGACCTTTAAGTAACTCAAACCAAGACTGTAGTCTTTCCACAGTCTGCGTCTTTGGCTGAGGTTATATAATGATGATGGTCTCTGTCATTTAATGTCCCTCTCTTCTCATCTCCCTCGCTCCCTCTCTGTCCCTCTTCCCCATGGCCAGTCAAGATTCATACAGGGATTCAGTCATGTGGTAAATCAGACAAGACCTCAGTGGAATTGCATCGATTGGGAGGAATGTATGTAGCCAACGATTTTCAGAGATTAATGATGAGGAAAGAGGTGGAGAACTGATGGGGGGGGGGCAGGCAAAGGGAAGGAGGAACCTTGAACCGAGAGAGCATGAAGCTGTGGTGAATGTTCTGACTGAAGTGGAGGTTATTAATTAAGGCAAAGTATCGATCATTCTCTTCATTATTCTCCCCTCCTCCCTGATTTTCATCTCTTTATTGCTGACCTCCAGACCAGAAAAGGGTTCAGTCTTTAAATGGGAGGACAGTGAATAAGGAGCGGGAGTACTGAAATAGTCTCTGTGGCTGATCATGAATGAGCGTGTTTATTTATTTGGTGTATTTTTTTGGACAGGCCCTATCACATCCTGTTTGGTTTTCAACCTAACTCAGTGCATGTGCTGTCACTATATCTCTGTTACATTACATAGCGTGGAGAATCAGGTTAGGGCTACGTGATGCTATGGTCTGTTTTCCCTGAGTTACAGCGACACACACACACACACACCCACGCAAACAATATCTGTTCACTCTGTCCATATCTCTCTCTCTATCACCGAGGTCCCCACTTCTGCTCAGCTTCTGTGTTTCGTGTAATGTGTTATCGTCTCGCACTATTTAGAATTTCACACTGCTGGTTTTGCAGCGCAGCACTGAGAATGCAAGCAGAAACGTACCATTTTTCTTTTCACGGTGCAAGAATTGTTACATTTATACTTGATTTTGTTTGCACTGTTCAAACAAAGTCACTATTGAGTAAAACATGCGTCGTGTTTGGCTTTTTAAACATCCCTCTACCAGCCGCAGTCTCGGTAAACGTTTGAAGCTGCCAGTCAGCTTTTCAGCCGGTCAAGTCAGCCGCCACATCTTTTCTTCTGTGTTAACTTGGAGCATTTAGGACACACTATAATGTATTAAACGTCTGTGCGCACAGCAGTTGGCTTAATCAGCCAGCCTCTCTTTCTTTCGCTCTCTCTCTCTTCTCTCTCACCCAGTTCAGATTAACCCTTGCTGAGCTGCCTGTCTGGCTCTGACTGTGAGAACGCTGGGTTGGTTGCCAAGGTTGGCTGTCTGGTTGTCATGGTTTCCCTGCTTCTTGCTGGTTCCCAGTCTTCCCTCGTGAAGAAATAAAGGGAATACTCGCTCTCTAACTCTCTCCTCTTACTGTCTCTTATGTTGTCTCTGTTGCTCTCGTTCTTCTCGCTTTCCAGCTCTGTAAGTGGCTGCAATCTGAAGTTAGCATCGCAACAGTCATGCTGCAAAGTCCTCCGCTGCTTTTCGCAAGCTTCTCTTTGCAAGCTTCTCTTTGCAAGCTTCTCTTTGTTTCTGTTTCCCTGCCTTGCTGCTACATGCCTCTGGAAAAGAGCCTGTGAACAACTGTTTTGAAGAAATGCTGCGTGTGTGTGTGTGTGTGTGTGCGTGCGTGCTCAGACATACGGTCATGGATCAGACCGGCTTGCCCTGCTCTGTGCTGTGCGCTGTGTGCTGTGTTCCCATTTAAATCTGGGAGATTAGCACATGTGGGGAGCCTCGGCTTTAGTTGCTGTCAGCTCAGCTAGCCTTGGCAGGCTGTCCTCAGATCAGGGGGGAATCTCTCCGCTCATCCCTCCTCCAGTGCTGTCTGTCGCGCTATACCTTATCCATTAAAAAGTAGAGGAGTGGGCCAGTGACCTTGACTTTTGTAGCGTTTTTAAAAACACACACATCACGTTTATGCAGGTCACATGTTGCTTCATGGGGTGTGAATTTAAACATTGTTTAAATTTTATTTCAGAAGTTTCCAAGTGTTGAGTAGGCACGCTGTTAAGTAGCGTTATTTTAAATGCTTATACTGCAGCAAGGTTTAAGTGGTATATTTAATTTTGTGAATCTTCCAGTTTCTTGTCTTTAAAAAAAACAAAAACTAACTAACAAATCTCACTAGATGCACACTAAAAGCCTTTGTGTACTAAATGAATACGTTGGAAATCAAGTGAGAAGATAAATGAAAGAGCTGTGCTTGTCATTTTGGGATTATTTTTAGCTAGGTTGTCTAATTCACCTGGGGTGCTTTGCCATTAAGAAAGTCAGCTACCCTGGAAAGTTTTGCTTATTGAATTTCCAGTATGAATACACTGAATGAATGACTTTTAAATTGCATGAACTGGTGCCTTTGCTTTTGCAGACCTGCTGGCAACTCCCTTTGGACTGCATTCCAAGAAAAAAAAATACATGAATGAAAAATGCGCGCTCATTTACTGACTGAAGCGCATCCCAGATGGCAGGGGCAGGGTAATTGTGATGCATTCAGAGTTTCCACTGCCATGCGCTCTGTTGTCAGCTCTTAAGGATATGGAGCACAATGTCATCCAGGAAACACCTGAGACATGGCTCGGCATGTGAAGTGCCACAGACAGGCCTCAATAAGATTAGGTTAGATGAGCATGACTGGTCACAAACTGGGAACCTGCGCTGCCTTCTTGTCTCTTTGACACTGACTTCTAACACTTGGCCGGACTTAAGAGAATTATCACAATGTTTGCTAGCTCAACTCATTTAATCCCAGCGTGAAAGATGAAGGTGCCTGTTATTTATCGAGGGAGGGAGGAGGACAGGTTTGGTTTGATAATGGGCCTGGATCACCGGCGAACCACAGTTGTCCGGCCAAAACAAACCGTTTCTTTTGTGTTGCCACTCGATCAGAGACAGGGTCAGTGCTTTGAGCCTGCTGCCAGGTCACATCCTCTGTCATGACTACAAATTAGGATGAAAACTGATCTGAGATGACAGTGAGTCTAGTACACTGTAACTAATTATTGGGAAAACACAGAAACTGTACTATTCTCATACATTTTAGGTTAAAAAATACACCAGGCTGATTCATAAGGACTCTGTTTAAATTATTACTTTGCAAGTATAGGGACGTGTATTTCAGTTATTTTGTGTTTGGGCTTTGGTTGCTGTGTGTTGTGGTTTCTGGTGTTCGGCTGGAAATGGGCTGCCATGACTGAGACTTCTGTAGGGATTAATCATGTCCAGACAGTATTCATTTTCAGGGTGCTTGTTAAAATGTTAAATGCAGCGCTGTTCTCATGATGGTGATGATGGTGATGATGGGGCAAGGAGTAGGGAAACTGCGACAAAGCTGATATCTCATTATAGTTCAAGAAAAAATTAATTCAGAGTACATACTATACAGTAATATACTGCTTATGTAAAAAAAAAAATCTGTACAGCATAGTAATGTTAAGTGAGAAGGTCTTGATGTAGAATTCAGTAGTTATGCTGTGAACTAACAGTTCAATGATGGCATAGCTAAATGCTAGTACTTTACTACTGTAGTTTAACAGGATAAATAACATACACTGAATGTGTTTTTGGCCTAAATTGTTGGTTTAGCCAGTACTACTTTCCTCAAAATCTGTGGCCTTGCAGTACTGTGCTAGTTTGTAAGTATTTCAGCACAAATCTTTTAATACCACCAGAAAGCTTTCCTATTTGGACATCACACCAACCAGAATTTTGCTTTCTCCATGTATTATTATTTAACACCAATTAATAGGAGACAGCATTAGACTAAAGATTAGGTGCTATTTATTATGCGTCATTACCACTGCACTGCTTGTTCCTTTGTTACTGTTCTCATATGAACTGACTGGAAATATTCAATTAATTCTCATATAATTAGATTGTTAACGCTAAAACCGGATAGTTCTATTTTCCCTCCAACAGGCTTAAAATCTGAGTCAGACAAAGTGAATAGAAGCTATATAGAATCAATTCAATACTGATGAAAAAAATAACTTCAATGGAGCTTGACTTTTGTTGGTGTCAGTTCTTTATGTTTTTTTTTTGTTTTGTTTTTAAGTTTAGCAATTTTGCATCACTTTTATGAAAAAGTGATGAAGTCAGTGGCCGTTTCATTTCTCGACCCCAGCTAGTTGGCTTTGTTTATCCATTGCTAAGAGCAGCTTAGTTCTGCGGTGGCTGTTGCTGTGCGTTATGCCACTGTGTGTGTATGTGAGAGTGTGTAGACTTGTCTGACTGCTGGAGCTTTAGTGTGCACCGCATGTTCCCGTTTCACCAGCTCTCTGTCGATATATAACAGCGTCTGAGAGCTATAACTCATGGGACGGGGTGAACATGAGAGAGGCAGAGAGGTAGGGGGGTACAGCCTCACCAAAGGAGAGAGTTTCTGAGTGAGAAAAAGAGTCACAGCAGTAAAGCATCTCTCAGGGTCAGTGCCTCTATTATCATTCAAATCCAGCGTGCACACCAACCACGTTGATGCACAGATGCACATGGGGCACGAACACGAGCACACACACAGAGACTGGAATGTGCTGTGCAGCAGTACTGTGGCAGATTTTCTTTTAGTTATACAGGAATGACTGCAGCAGAGCTTCTACAGCATCAGTGTTGGAAATGCATCCACAGCAGGAAGGATAGACACACAAACATGTACACATACTTCTTGATGCCCGTAGGATATTTAGGAGGCTTGTTCCTCTACTCTTCAATCCCGTAACTGTCAGCGAAGACGTGCTGGAAATATATACAGTCTGTATATTTGTAAATTGTACATATATCTTCTCACTGCTATGATGTGATGAGTCAGTAGCCATAGCAACACAGACACACACTCTACACGTGTAATTTCACATGCCGGGGGTATGATTGTGGCCAAGCCCAAATAAGTTGTTTTGATTGGTCAGCTGTGTTTTCTATCCTCAGTGCTGTTTTGATGCATTATAGGGTGTGGAATGAGAGCATGGTTGTGAGTCAACAGTTTGTTCGTATCCATTTGCCTCTGCAGACACTGCTGTGTGTTGTTAACAAAAAAAAAAAAAGCTTACGACATATGCAGGTTGGCGTGTGGCACTGCATGACTCATGGGTGCATTATTATAATCATTATGGCAGTTACTGTCCGTATATGATACTCTTCAACCCGTCTGCTGTGGTGCAGACAGTAGAAGTTTCCCTTGAGTTTATATAAAAAAATAAAATAAAAAAAAGACTGCTATCAGCATGTGTTGACTGTGTGTCTTCAAAAAATATCGCTTTTGGGAAACAATTAAATCACAGTGCTTGGACCAAACCACTGAGGGAAAGGCTTTGTTTTTGATTTATGGCTAGTGAAGCTTTGATTTAAAATATATAAAATTACTACAGAGGATTTCAACGGATAAATAATAAAGCTGAATTTATCCTTCTTACACTTGTAATCTCCAAATTCATTTCACCTGTAACCTCAGAACTCATTCCTGTTCTCTTGTATTTCTGTGTCCATTACACTCTTTCTGTACATGTCTTGCCACCGTCTCCCTTTCTGACCCTTCCTCTTCCTCCTCCCTCGTTTCCTTGCTTTGTGCCTAATGGAGGTATTCCCCTGCAGCCTTCAGACCTCGTGCTGCCATTCTGCTCAGGTAAGGCTCATTTCATGCAGCATGATTAGATCTCACTGGCTGCAATTCAGGGCTGGATGAGCCAGAGTGCTGTGGGCCTGCATAGTAGCAGAAGGAATTCAATTAAATCTTTACATATACTCCCCTTGCAGTATATACCTGCCAATCTGCACATAATATGCACATAAATTTTAACCCACACAAGCAAGCATGAATGTAAAAAATCTCATACATTACATCAGACTTTCATTTTTGCACACTATAGTGGCCGTGGCTTAATATACAATGAAATTTGATCTATGTATATATGATTAACCTTGCATAATGCATTAACTCTTATAAGATTACCACCTCCCCTTCTTTTCCAGCTCAGATCCCACATCTTTCTCCCTGTAACACACCAAAACCCCCATTTGTAGCATTAAAAATAGTAAATCACACACACAGCCATTTGTGGGTGTGTGTGTGTGTGTGTGTGTAAATGGGCTAATTTGATGTGAACCGAGGCTATCGCAGTACATCTAATGAAAGACGCAAACCCAGTGTTGGCTTTATGGGCCAGTGCTGGTAATTGCTTGTAAAGACTGATCTGAGCAGAATGTATCCTCATACTTCATGTAATAAACCACAAGGGAAGACACTAATAGTAATTGGACAATGATATAAGACTAAATTGTGTGTGTGTGTTTTTAATGTGGCCCCTTCTCACATTTTATTATCCGTCATCAAAGGTTTTTTCTTTTATGTATCTGAGATTTTGTAATGCGTGGCATTTCGTATGTTTGTCAGCATAAAACAGAAGTGAGAACTGCGCTGCGTTATTACTTGATGTTGTTCACTCATGTTTCCGATGCCCTTAAGCTTGTGACTGTGACTGTGTCTGTACAACTTGAGCTGATTAGCCTCGCAAGGCACCTGAATTTATTACTCTGTCTTCACCAGTGTCATTATACCTCAGCCTCTTATATTCACTCCTTAATGAGACTTTATGAAATATTCTAACCTTTACCTGGAGGTGCTCGTTGCGTGTGTGTTTCTGTGTATCAGCACTGACAGATACAGCGAAACGAGAGACGGACAGACTCGTGAATACATTTCCACGCACCTGCATGTGGACATAATTTGAGCCTGTGTAATGATTTGTTATGCCAGAGTTTATCGTACCAGCCGATGACGGGGTCCAGGCTAGATCAGCCTCATTAAACCCGAGCGAGAGATGTGCCTGTTGGCTGGGTGTGCGTTTGCTTTACTCTGGGTCTCCTCTCTTCTTACACTTCATCCCTGATCATCCTCTCCCTCTCTTTCTATCGCTGTCTCTAATGGAGTACAACACTAAATCAGGCTGGCCTTTTAATTAAAAGTCACATTTTCTGTGCTCTAAGCGCGCTATAAACAGGCCGAGCTGCACATGGACACCTCGCTGCTCCCTGTCTAAAACATGTACAGTAGATTGTAGACTGTACATCAGACCAACGTCGTGAGAAGAATGTTGATCTTTAAGAAAAACCCTCTTCATTCCTCATGTACTTAATTTTCTCGCTCATCTAAAAGAAGTAGTTAATTTACCCCCCTCTGTCTTGTTTGACTTTAGGAGTAGACCCTCTCTGCTGCCCTTGCCCCATTTGAAGATCGCTTTAATGAAGTGCTCTTGTTCCCTGTGAATTATACTGCAGCAGTTTTTATGTCACGTATGAGAAGTCCCATGTATGAGGGCATGGAGGTGAGAGATGAGTACAGAGAGCTCACAGAGGCCCTCTCCCAGGGCCCGAAGTTATGTGTCCAGACTACGGAGCGATTCATTAACCAATTCCCAGCACTCGCATCAGGCCTATTCGGGTTCACACAGGCTCGCAGCCTGATGTTGATCTTGGCTTTACATGCCCCTCACACACAAGGCAGTCTCTGAAGTCTTATGGAGAGGCTAAGCATGGCTGGTGGAGATTGGGGATGAGGGTCTTCCATCTAGTTGGTGGTATATAAGCACAGAGTGATTACTGGTCTCCCTGTGGGTGTCGTCTCGGTTTAATGGCTATAGCAAACAAACACTCCTCATGTCAAACACAGCTACTGTTCAGTTCTAACTGTATTTTATCCATTCCTGTTTATTTGGGCGCACGTGTAAAATTTCATTTGTGCAACACCAAAATCACATGCAGGGAGTGTTCATCATGTATGGATACGCATACACCGCATTGTTGCTCTGTGATCAAGCGTATGCATAGATATAGCAGTGATAGCTTGTATGTGATTAATCTCAGAGGCCCTGAGGTGATGGGGTCACAGTGGAGTTGCCTGTGGTGCTAATGACAGTGATTAAAGTGGGGGTCGTTGGGGCTTAACCTTCATCAGATTCTTCTCCTCAGTATGCTGTCCCCATGGGACATTGCTAACCTCATTACTGCTGAGGAGGCCCACTTCTACTCTTCATAGTCAGTGTGATGAGTAAATTGATGTTGTTGTTTTTTTCTTTTACTTTATTATTTTTTACACAATCTCACATCACAACCCACCAAGTCCACCACAGCTTAGTTTGAGTTTTGTGCCATTTGTGGGAGCATTTCAAGTTGCTATTCATCAATACAACCATTCTATCCCGAATTTTAATAATATGTATGCATTAAGGTCATTGTAACTACATAAATTGCAAAAAAGTGTAATAAACTACAAAAAACTTTACCACATATTTCTAGTTCTAGACATTTCAGAGGTATATCCCTCAAAACAGTAAATTCAAAAAAGTTGCACAAAATAGTTTTCATAGTTTCCACCCACAGGAAGTTTATTTTGAGTGTCTTCATGGTTTCATTTTTGAGATACACCAATAATGCAAATTTGCAAAACAACATCATGTGCATCAAAATAAACTATTTCCAACAGTGCAATTTGAGTTCTAAGCATCTCAGAAACTATACAGAAAGGCATAAAGTCAAGCATGACTTTAAAAAACACCAGTAAATCTTTATAAATGCCCTCTAGGAGGGGAAAAAAAACCAGCCGGCGTTTATTCCAACGTAGGAAGTGTCACGAAAAGCTGATCGGAGCGGCAAAGCGTGTTTCTGGGTATGTTTTTGTTGCTGTAAGTCCTTTTTATGCTATTTTTGCAAAGTCACATGTGGAAGGAAACCATGACCTAGGACAAGCTGAATGCATAAGATGTAAATGCAACTCCTCCGGTTTTATATGCAAAAGAATGATTGCGCTAGCTTGCAATTCTACCAGGATTTTAAAAATAGTTATGCAAAACGGAGCATGCTTGTTCCAATAGCCCTTAATGGGTTAATCATTCCTCTTTAGACATTAGATTCAGTAGATGTCTAAATCTACTGAATCTAATGTAGATTTGGCACTATACCAAGGCTAGCCCTTATTCTAACATCTAGTTATTCAAGCGGTTAAATATTTGGCAAATTATTCAGTGACATATTACCTCATTTAGCTGGGTAGTGTGTTGCAGGGAAAGTTTAAAGCCTCTATTAGCTGTTCACCCTGTAATCTGAAACAACCCCGTTTGATTTCATCAATTTATCATGTAATATATAAGCCTTTATCACATTGCAATCCATTTGGCATATTAAATCTTATAAGCCACATTATCCATTGTGGCACAACCCAACATCCACAATGGCAAAGCAGAAGCTGATGACAAGACAATATTTAACTTCAAAAGTTCTTTGAATGTTAATAATCTGGATGAGTGATTAGCCCAATTATAATAACACAAATAATGGCCTACATTTATATTGGTTCAGCCAGTTAGCACAACAAGTTAATTAAGCCAAGCCACATTAGTCTATGATTATTTTATTTGGACATGTAATAGCTTCAAAATGCCTCAGTGCTCACATGTTTCTAACCAAACACCGCAAATGATCCCCATCATATTAAAATCACTGGCCGCTTTGCCTTAATAGGAGTTTCCCATATTCCACAAGCTTGCAGTAATATCTGAGTCGGATCCACATTCTCAGTCCAGCACACTGGTGAGACTGAACTAAGAGCCGAAGTCTTTTTAATGGGTTTTATCACCAAAAGGTGCTTTTTCCTGCGCCACTTGCTTTGGTTTTTTTTTCCATCAACTCTCTCCACCCCCTCCCTCATTTCCATCCACTTCTCCTTTTTTTTTTAGCCTGCCTTTCCAATTCCTCCTTCCTGTCCTGATACTCCCTCACCATTTTCTCTGCAGCTCTCAGCGTCACCCTGGTGTTTCTCTCCTCCTCCATCTCTCTGTATTACCCCTTTTCAGCCTAATGGGATCATCGGTTAACATGTCTCCCTCTCTAGCCTAGGTCTCTACTATATCCTCGCTTATCGCTGTGAAGTTAATGAAATGGAGTTCAAGAATGACCCCTTCCCTCCATCACTTCCTCCCCATTTTCTAACCTATAGTATCTTCATCCCCTCATAGCAGCCTCATTCTCTAAGTATCTTTATTCATATAACCTTATTATTCCTTTCCTCTGACTTTAGATTTAAAGTCCAAAGTGAGCAACCCTCAGTTTTTTTTCCTTACTCGCCTGTCTCCTATCTTTAATTCCTAATCCTAGTCTTTGCACACAATCGATGAGGCTGTAAATGAATTTCTTCCCTTCCATCAGTATTATTATCTCCCCAAATCCTTTTTAAATGTCTGTATTCTGTAGTTCTGCCTAATACTGAAATAGAAAGGCCTGGTTGCACATAATGTTGTGTGCTCAGTAAGTACAAACACCACCTGCCTACTCCCCTGGCCTCCTTTAGAGCTTTCTTTCCTCTAACTGCCAATGTTGCGCTTCTGTCAGTGACCCTGAGTCTTTTTGTATAAGTTGTAAAGCGGAGAGGAGGAGGAAGATTTCTGCATGTGTTGGTGTATACGTCTTGTGCATGCACGAGTGCTGTCATCTCAAGCCTCCCCAACTGTCAGAAATGTCACACATGGGTTGCCCACACAGATGGCATTGTTGGTGGGCTGTGTACGTATAATGCTGTCACCGTGTGTGTGTGTGTGTGTGTGTGTTAGAGAGAGAGAAAGAGGGAAAGAGAGAGAGAGAGAGTCTGGCTGTCCTGTCAGACTAATGCACAAATATACTGCCTGTAGCTTGGCTCATGGGTTAGTCAATGAGGAAAATGCATATGTGGATAAATGCAAAGGATTATCTGTCACAGAGTCCCTGAATATATTCTCTCTCTCTCACACACACACACACACACACACACACACACACACACACACACACACACACACACACACACACACACACACACACACACACACACACACACACACACACACACACACACACACACAACGCAGGAAACCAAGCAGGGAGCGTGTGCCGGCACACCTGGTGAGTTCAGACAGCATGTCAGCATCTCACAGCAAGAGTTTCCAATCAAGACAGTGATGCTGACGTCCCCACCAGCCCCACCCCCACCTGGCTTGTATTCAGTCACCCTCCTTTTACCCCACCTACCCATCCATGCATACATTCCCCCCACGCATGAACACTCGTATATTGTTTCACCACACTTGAGTGCAAAAAGATGCTGTTTTTTTGTTTGTTTGTTTGTTTGTTTGTTTTTGAAGTTGCTTTCTTCAGAAGTACACGCGGGTGAGTGAGTGGGAGTGCCAATTTTTTTTTATACTGTGTGTGTGTGTGTGTGTGTGTGTGTGTGTGTGTGTGTGTGTGTG
>VURO01027535.1:3008-20034 GCA_015108175.1 Pelvicachromis taeniatus
CCGGACTAAAAGCCGCAGGTGTTTTGATGTTTAATTATCATATGTAAGAGAATATACACAAAGGGGATTGTCAGGAAAGAGATGACTGTTTTGGAACACATTCTTTTTATTATGGGACACCGACCCGTGAAAACCCACGCCGGGCGACGTGCCGCAGACATCTGAGCCCCACAAGGCGGGCCGCACACCGCCACTTCTAGCAGTGGAGAGGGGAGGGCGACGGAGCGACTGCACCCCCAGCCCGACCGACCCAGCCCTTAGAGCCAATCCTTATCCCGAAGTTACGGATCTGACTTGCTGACTTCCCTTTGCTGCCTTGTTCTAACATACCACAGGCTGCTCACCTTGGAGACCTGCTGCAGATATGGGTACAGGGCCAGCGAGAGCCAGCTTGCTAAGTCTCTTTTTCGCGCTAATTCGTACGGCACTACTTTGGCTGGCGGACGGACATGTGACCAACATATCACTCTTTTCCGTGTCTGATCACATGCTTTTCCCCCAGGCAAAATGGCGGAACAAACCAAAACAAATCCTCTTACGATGTCACAAAAATCATGAAAAATCTTTAGAAAAGCCGCACCAGACAATAAGCCGCAGGGTTCAAAGCTTGTGCAAAAAGTAGCGGCTTATAGTCCAGAAATTACGGTAATTGCTCTAATCTTAAACGTAGAGAAGGTGTCTGTGTCCTGAACCCAAACTGGAAGCTGGTTCCACAGAAGAAGGACCTGAAAGCTGAAGGCTCTGCTCCCAGTCTACTACTGACTACTCTAGGAAAAACAAGCAAGCCCACAATCTGAGATAAAATTCAGATTTCATCCAGGTCTTTGTGTTTAAGACATTCCTGCAGTTTAACTAATCAATGTGTGTCACCTGGCTTCATGGAAATATGCTCTCTCTTTCCAGTCCCTGTCAGGACTCTTGCTGCAGCATTTTGGAGAAATGTTGCTTCAAAACATGTGGCCATGTATTACAGCAGGGCAGAAAAAAAAATGGCTGCTGTGTCATTATTGACTCCAACTATAGCCTCTTACCTCAAAGTCCTCAAAGTGCGCATTGTGACCTACAAGCAAATCAGCACTTGTATGCTGGATCAAGTTTTAGTTTAGTCATGAAAATTCTCTGATGAAATTTGCAATTAATCAAATGACCACAAGGCATTGATAGCAAACTCTGGCCTTATGGAGTCAAGGTCACTCTGTGTCCCTGGGAATTTGCATTTCCGTCTACAGAGGCCAGTCATCAATGTGCAGCAGTGTTGGCAGTGTTTGCATTGTAGTCTTCATATACAGGCTTCAACTAGTATAAGATTGACAAAACACAAATTTCCTTACTTTTTGTACAAAGTTTAAATTATTAAGTCAAAATGCTTGTATTGAGCTATGCAGATTATCTCACACGTAGACAAAGTCATTATCCATGTAAGTAACTACTGCCTCACCTGCAAAAAGGACAGCATCTAATTAGTTATTCTTGGTGCAAATCATGATTATCACATTTGTTCCTGAAGTGTTTCCCTACAGTTAGAAAGCAAAGCCAGGTAGCAAGTGCCGAGCAAAGAGTAAATGGAGATAGATTGTTACACAGTGTGATAACAGCATCATTATCCTCTGCAACAAATATAGAAAACATCATCTGAGCACAGGCTCGTTTGAATTATTTCCAAGTTGCAAAGTGCTTTGAGGACTGAGATGTGATACCTCAGCACCATTCCCGCTGTTCAGTTTGCAGAAATGCACAGAGGCCCTACTGCATGTACAAATGCAGATTGCTTTTCTTTTTTAGAATATGATGCTGCTTGAAGTAAAATGTCTCACAGGAAGTGTTTGAGCGAGTATATATTAATAACTGCATAGAAATGGTAGGTGCACATGAGTGTGTGAATGCTTGTGTTTGTTTTAGCTTTGCTTTTTGGTTGACCTAATCGCTTGCCGTATCAAAACATGTTGATTATGTGTCACAACCTTCCTGCATCATGGACTAAAATATATTTGGATGAAAACCAGATAAATGGTCGTTATGTGCGTTCCTGAGAGATGCAATGATGGCTTTTTGGCATGCTTGTTTTCTATGCTTCTGACAAGCTTGTCAGCATGTGGCTGCTAACCCTCAGATAGAAAGGAAAACCTGCCCACAAACCTCACCTGGGTGGCCTGCAATGTCCGTGATGAAACAGGAAACTCAAACAAGAGGAGTCTTGCTGTAAAAGATAAAACTTAGACATGAATACAGCAAGAGATGAATGACTTTAGGTCCATTAGAAGTTCAGCTCAAAAGTGAAATTTCTGAAATGTAAAGAATATAAGCTCAGGTATGCATTTCTGTGTAGATAAGTTTGCTAGATTTATAAATAAAGAAATTATAAACGATAAACAGTTCAGAGACCTGGAAGTTAATGGAAATAAAAACTCACAGTTTTAGTATTTGTGTATTTAACTTGCCATCCTTTTTGCTTTTGGAAATTGTTGACATTGTGAAAGAATGCAGTCAGCTGGTTTCAGACAGCACAGTTCAGTTTCAGTTCATCCACACTGTATGTCTCTGTGTGTTTATGTCAGGACTCTAGAAGAGCACTCTTAAGTCTAGCTCGCTTGTCTACTGGGCAAAGTATTCTTCAGCTGGGCTTGTTTGAGTTTGCACCCTAAATTTCCATACTTCATCATTTCTGATTGTATCAGTAAAACAAGTTAGCCTTGTAAGAGCAGCAGCCCTCAGTCATTTAAAAAACCCTTAGTGCAATGTGTTTGACTTTCTCCATAGAAATGTTCTATGAAAAAATCCATGCAGGTTGAATTTAAAGTCATCTGAAAATAACACACTTATTGTAAAAACTGCTGTCATTTTCTGCATGTTCTTCTTCAAATTTAATGTTGGCTCTCATTTTTTGATTGAAAAAAAAACAACTTTTCATTAGATCTCTCTCTCTCTCTCTCTCTCTCTCTTCAAATTGTCTAATAAGTGGGTTGTAAATGATACTTACTCGTGTTGACTCATACTACCTTCCAACCCATAACTCTTTTCTAGGATTCCGTGTGCACACACTGTTCTCTGTCACAGTTACTTTTTTTTAACTTTAACAATATACCCAGTTGTACAGGTTTGAAGACTGAATGGAAAGATTTTTACTGATCTGGCCAAAAGAATGAACTAAATGACGACTTTCTGCTTTGAGCTCATTTCACTTGTTTTTGCAGTTGTTTTTCAGTAACTAGAAGAGCATTCGGACAATGTGACTTCATCAAAGACCAATGCACCTTTTTTTGCAATGTTTCATGAAATTTTTACTGCTTGTTTGTTGGGATCTGTGTACACCCACATGCACTCCACACAGAACGATCCTGGCCATGGAGTCAAACTCTGAACCTTGTTGCTGTGAAGCAACAGTTCTAACCGCTGCCCCACTGTGTCGCCCACTGATTTATTTTACAATTAAATGTTTTGTTTGCAATTATGCTTGTCTTGTTTCTTTGACAAAAAAAAGGTATGAACCCTTTTTTATTCTTTATGCTTTGGGCTTCTTGGTGAAGTTGAAGCAACATGAAATGTAAACCTCATCTATAATAAAACCAAAATATGGGAGCGAGTACTCTAACAGCAAGGTGCATTTCAAAAATCTCTTTCCAGCTGCATCCTGGGATGGATAGAGGCGTACCGATATTCTTCCAGCACAATTTATAAACCCTTTTTTCTATTCTCATAACCATGAATAGTTATTTTGATAAGAAAAATGTCCTCCATAAATCATCTCTTTAGAAACGTATCATCGATCTAACAGGAAGGCTCTCTGATGATCTTCATTTGTTAGTGATCAATGCCAACAGTAACCTCTGACCTCCGGTGCTTCATCAAAACTCCAGTGAACCGCCTTCCAGAGATCGAAGCAACTGTATTGATCTTCACAACATATCCTCCACAGCCTTGTTCCTGTCGTATTGATTTTGCACGTTTACACGTTTTCATCTGTAAAAGAACTTCTACATTAGCATTGATGATCTTTGGATGTCGCCGTTGTCACAGTTCCTCCTCTCCCACACCATCAGATGTCGCATTATAATGAAGCCACAGATTTTTTTTTTTTATAGGGCACCTTTGGTTTGTCTGCTGTTGTTTGGCAGCTATGAAAATGTTCTCTCCCTAATTAGGCTCAGCAGCAAAAGACATTTTCGCCCATATCTTGCCAATTATCGCACATTCAGAGTCAAATGTGTGTGTTTGCTTAAGCAAGTATTTGCACAAAGTTCTATCATTACGCTGCTTTGCTGATATGAGTTCCATATCAGTCATTATAAGTAAAAGCACTGATTGAATGGAAATTGCATTTCAGTCATTACTTGACTGTATTAAGACCTTTTGGCTCTGTTAACTAATCAGTGAATTGCCCATTTGAATTGCAGATGACGCGGTCTCTCAGTGTGCTCTTACAGTGAGTGAGCAGACCTGAGACTGGATGAGATCTCATTATATTTGACTTTATGCTGACACACACACACACATACGCAAATACTAAATCCTGATATTCCCAGTTTCTTTCATTAGCTTAATCTGCTGTATGATATTATTGTTTGCTTGTGTTTTGTTTCATTTGAAATTCATTTGAAAGGCATGAGAGCCGCCTCTTGTTTAAGCTCTCGCCTTTCTTTTTGTTAGGCAAAAAAGGTGTCACCGTGTTACAAGACACTGATGATGTACAGTTGACAGTTTTGACACCAAACCAGGAATGATTGTCATTAACCTGCATTTTCACGGAAGACTGCAGATGCTGCAATATGTTGCACACAGCTGTGATTGGATTGTGTATTATTTGCAAGGATGCATGACTTATGGAAGTTAGACTTTGGGTTGCTACAGCAACAACATGCACTTCCAATGAGCTGTGATTTTTTTTCACTCTAGTTATAAACATGGACAGAAGCCGGCATTAACCCTCTTAATCACTAAGTCATGTGCGATTGCATGTTATTAAGAATTCGATTTATTTTGTACAAAATTCTTCATGATTGCCGTATCAACCATAATTTTACTATGTAAGACAGTTTTGCAAATTTGCTTATTGAAGAGACTGTAAATGTGTCTTTTTTTCTTTTTTTTTAAAAATCCTTGCCAGTTAGATCCGTCACAAACACTTATGATTTCTGACATAGCTGGGCATCACTTCATATTAAGTAAAGTCAAATGAGCTGGATATAATGCTGCATTAATCAACATTAGTCTTTTCTCGTGTTGCCTGCACCCGCTACCCCTGTAGTTGTATTTCTCTGGATTTGCATCATGTTTCGTAAAATATGCGCCTCTTTCTGGCCAAGCTTTACTGTACCACAAACAGCAAGATGAACAAACACACACACACATGCACATAAACCCCCTGCCCTAACACATGCATGTACACAGTCAACATGACAGGATTGCTGGTGTTTGTCTTGTTAGGGTGGAGAAATGAGCAGAGATAAGGAGCTGTGATCCCCCTGTTTGTTTATGTCTCTATCACAGCAACCTGACAGCAGTCATACTCTTCAAACAAAGACAGATGGCTTCTGGGAAAGTCGGGAAAACTCTGTCTCCCCCACTCTATCCTGTATCCCTCGATCTATCTATAGCACTATCTCTCCTCCCCTATTTTAGTGCTTTCTGTTTGGAATGAATACTTCTGTAAGAACAGAAACTTAACTATAATCTGTCTTTTCCTGGAAATCTACCAGTTCCATGTATTGCAATGGAAAAGGGAGCTGTTTTTAGGATAAGAATGAAATGAAAACATATTTAAAAATACTAAAATAAATCAGGGTTAACCCGGAACTCTTAAAAGGTACAGTCCTACCATAAAGTCATCTTTAGCCTGAATTTAGAAACTGTTTAAATGTATATTTATTTGTTTATTTACTGATCCTCCAACCACCAAAGGAGTAATTGACAGTGAAACATAGCTACTAATCACAATGAGCTGTTTACACAGTTTCTTGATAACTTCATGTGATACAGGGGGAAAATGTAGATTCTGCTAAACTAAGCTATTACAGCATCCTTTATATGAAACCTTCAGCTTTCAATTCCTTTATAGACAGTTATTGACTGGCACAACATCAGACCTTTATTCAGTGCAGCACAGTGCCTTCACTCAAATGGAGTTGCTGATTATGAAGTCAGCTTTGTAACAATGCTTTAAAAGCATTATTTGTTACTCAGCTGTGTTCACTTTTACTGCTCAAGATTGACTTTACTGGCTCCGAGGCCATTTCTTCTTCTTCTATGTTTTATGAACTACTCTATTCACCAGATTGCCTCTTTTCTTTTCACTGTAAAAGACTGAAAACTTTTGCCTCTCTGCGGCTGTGAAAACTTGTATGACATTTTATGGTTAACAGTCTGTGGGAAGTTCTGTCTTATTTTTTTTCCCCCTTGGATTAGAGAAAATCTTTGTGATTAATTAATTTTTACAGCTGTGTCGACTTCGAGACTTTCCATAACCTTTTGAATATTCCATTGAAACATCCACCTACTTTCTTTCTATGTGGCAGACTGAAAACTTTACCATGTCTCCTTCCTTTTCTCGTACATTTACTGATGTCTGCAAAAGTCAGCAGAAATATGAGTTCTTAGTCTAAGAACGTATTCTTGATCCCTAATAAGTAGAGTATTTGCTCCTTCTGTCTGACTCCACAGTTTCTCCTTAAACTGTTCAATCCCGCCTGACAGTTGAGAGAAAGAGTTACTTCCTCCACACTGTGAATGATCACAGTGTGAAAACCTGTCATCAGTTTGGCTCTTTCCATAGGTTCACTTACACACTTTACTGTTTGGAGTCAACAGGGACACTGAATTCCGACGAGACCAGGTAAGGTGGTTTGGGTGAGTATAGACAAGACGCTGGCTCCCTTGTCTCTCTGAAAGGCAGTGGAGCGACCACTTCTATCTCACACACTAGCAATCTTTCACCCAGCTATCTCATACCTTTCATTTTAGGGTTTATGAACTTTCATGCATGCAAGAGCGACCACAGACACGTGGGAAATAGGAAAGTGAACGCACCCATTGCCATTGGTGTGCCAGCTCCTTTCAATTTAGATGATTTCATGCTATTACAGGTGCAAAGTACCTGAGTGCATTTACTTAGATTCTATATATTTACATTTACTGTAATTCAGTACAGTTTTGAGATTCTATTATTTCATTTAGCTATATGTTTTTTGAGTCACTCCTCCAATGCATTTCAAGAAAAACCATTATCTGGTGCTTGGAGATGTTTCTCACAATATAAAATGTATATGTTTAGAATATATTACGATAAACATCTCATCATGTAATGGATAATAATCATGCAGACCAACACTGTCGCTTTTTTCAAAAGCACCGTTTCATCTCAGTGACACAGTGGATCATTAATAATCTAAACCACGAGTACCTGATTGTAGCATTTGTACAACAATCAGCTAATTTTGGTTGTTTTTCCAGAGAAAAACTTTTGTGGAGTAGAGATGTGAACATTCATTTTATTTGTGAAAGTGCAAACTGTGCCCAGAACAGAAACTTTTCACTCACTGGATGGATGGATGAATGGACGGATGGATTTCTTTTTTTGTAATTTGTTTTTCCAGGTTTTTGTTTCCTTGCTTAACAGAGCGAGGTGTGGGTGATGAGATGCTAGGCTGGACTTGAATCCAAGCCAGAGAGTCTGCAAGCCTAATTGAGCGAGACTCCCTGGCTTGGTCTCTCTAAACTTTATCTCTACATATACTTTAAGGATATTTCTGATTTTGTGGAACAGGTTTTTAGTTGTATTGTTAAATGCCAAAAGCAGTGTGCAATGTTACAGCATCCAAACCAGCAGGATGACAGGGGCTGGGTCTGTTACCCAGCATTTTGAGTTCATTGTGTATTTTTTGAGTTCTAACATTATATTGAATATATGCTTAGTTCTTGTGTTGCCATTATTAGTTAGGATTTAGTTGAGCGTTCTTGTAGTTTAGGTTTTCATCCATGTCCTCTTGTGTGAGTCTGTTCTTGTCTTCTCTGCAAGTATGTCTTGCCAGTCTTGTCTGTGTGTCTCAGGGTTGTGTACTTTTCCTTGTGGTGTCATGATGTGTTTCCACTTCCCCTAATCACCTCTGTGTGTATTTAGTCTGTGTGTTTTCTTTCAGTCTTTGTCAGGTCGTCTGTGTTGCTTGTCATGTCAGGTTTCTAGTGTTCTCATGATTCTGTTCAGGGCATGTTCATGTTTCGAGTCTTGCTTTGTGTCATAGCTTCTATCATGCTCCTGCTCATAATCATGTTCAGTTATAATTGTTTAGTTCTCCCAGTTTAGGTTTTAGTCTAGTTCTGACCCTGTTTACCGTTTTGCTTTGTTCTCATGTTATCAGCCAAAACAAAAGGCTCGCCTTTTGATTGAGTCTCCTTCCCTGTCTGCACTTGGGTCCACTTCATCATCACGCCGTGACACAGGATAGTTCCAAGAGTTATGCCAGGAACAGCGGCAATTCTAGGGGGACCCAGAGTTTATTGCCATCATGTTGTAAATAATAAAACAAATAAATAATATGAATTTAAGTAATCAGAAACTTAATGCCACATGATAATAAAGCGATGTAGTATAACACATTCATAAAAGTAACATGTTCATTTAAAAAAAAAACTTTCGTATTATAGAACTAAAATTGATCAAGTTCAGCTTCTAAATATTTTTAGGAGGCATAGCTTTCACTGTAGTGTGTTTACTCTTTCCTTTTCAGTTTTGTTTTTTCATTCATTACAATCATTATTGTCTTTTCACATCTTTCCTTTTTTTCCTCTTTTTTCACTCCCAGAACGATAACTCCTCTTGTGAATTGCGAACTTTTGCACATTAACAGTGTTGTAAAGTTTGTCAGCCCTCTGGGGGCCACCCGCTGGCCTGGGGGCCCAAGCTGTTGTCTGCCTTGCCTGGTGGCAAGCAGTGCCACTGCCAGGAATTTAAATATTTAAAAAAAAAAATCACATTATCCAAACCATTTCTTTCAGAAGTAAAGCTGACAGGGAGAGAGACGGCACCTTAAAATGTTGGACCAAATTTTTTTTGTATGTATCATATTTTATATGATATCACAGCTATAGTATGTATGTCCACTAAATGCAAAGCTGATATAAGGCATCATCCTGTAAGCTTTATGGATATATTGAGTATGACTCTGGCCAGATGCAGCACTCAGAACTATTATGAAAGAAATACTCAGAATTATTGTGAAATATTGCTGACAGAACACCACGAGGTAAAGAAAAAAAGATCACCTTTTAAACAGTTGTATGTACTTTTTCAGAGAAAAGATCTCTTTCCATGAAAAGCCTCCGGATGTATTTACACAACACAATCAACAAGAAATATGGACGTTTAATTGGAATTCATTTTTCCTGAACATGCTTAATGATGATGATTCTTATTTTGTTCATTATTTATAGTTTTAAATAAACAAAGAGCGAAACAAACATTGCCTATAAAAATAAATGAAGTTGATTTAATTAAGAGATCCACTGGAATTTGTTATGGACTGAACATGGAAATAGTGAATGTCAGTAATGATGGAAAGGAAGGGATAAACTAATGAAAGTGCGTGCATAACTCGTAATAAACTACAGTTATAGTTTGAAAGCATGGTTTCTGGCTTTCTCATAGAATGCTTTCTCATTATTGCTTCTTTTACTCAAGTTCAAGATTTAGTTCCTCCACCAATCCAGGAGAAAAGGCATCGCATGGCCAGATCTGATGGCACCCTTTCAAAACCAATTAGATAAACTCAAAACACAAGCTGTTTAAGATCAAGGCTGCTTTTCTCTGCTTCTGCAAAGATGTAATTTACGAGATTCTCACCTGACAGTGATTTTATGTGTCAGATGAGAGTGCAGATGCACGTGTATGAAAACACTCAGATGTGCTGAAATACCGCTGCATATGCGCATACACCCACAGATGAATGCACACACACTGCATTTCAAAATCCAATTAAGCTGGTGCTGTGGGATCTCAGGCTTACATGCCAAATGGCTTTGAGTGTCTGCACATCATCCACCGTGTGAGACAGCTGACAAGATTACGGCCATGAGCGGTGCATTTGTCGTTCGGCCTGATGATAGCATATTATTAGCATGGTAAAAGAGTGCAAATGTGTCCTCCACTATGTGATGGCTGGTGTCACCCAAGAAATGAACAATGTGGAAAAGCTTTTTGCGCGTAGTTGATGTGTCAGTGATTTATGTGTTTGCACATTTGTGCATAAATAAGTACACCTCCCTGTGTGTGTGTGCGTGTGTGTGTGCGGGCTTGGATTTTGTATCTGTCTGCTTGCCAATATGTGACTATGAATGTACAATATATAAATAAAATGAACTATAAACTGGCCCTCCTTTTATGCAGAACAAAGTTTAAATGTAGAAAAGAATGAAGAAAAAATATCATGCAGTTGTTTCAAGGCATGTTTCGAGCTAAATCATTCAAAACCAAAGAGAAAAAACTAAAAGCAGCCGTAGTTTCCCATTTTACTTACACCCTGAACAGCTGTCAGGCTTGCCATGCTGCTGCCTCCCCACTTAAAGCGGGCTTGATTTGTCTTTCAGAGCAATATATGAATGTCCACTAAATTGCAGCTGGGCTTCTGTTTTCCCCTCCTGCCAAGTTGTTATGAGAAATGTTTTTGGCTTGGATTTTTTTTTTTTTCTTCAGCTAAGTATTGCAGTTCCCTGTAGATACCACAATAGCTTTCTTGAAGTCTATAGCATCCCATATCTAAAATAGACACCTTAAAGTGTGAAAACACATCAGATCTCAAAGGGGGGAAAATGACAGTGAATATCAGTACTATTATGGGCTAGGCAATTGGTTAGGAACAAAAGAATGTCACATTTCACCCCAAAACTCTACACCGACTAGTATCATTGCAAATTATCATTACAAATGCCATTGCAGCTATCAAAACAGTGCTTAGTAGTTTGTATGGCCCCAACATGCTTGTTTGCATACCTTGCATGTTCCTAATGAGATGGTGGATGGTGTTCTGGGGGATGATCTCCAAGTTCTGGACTAGGGCATCAAGAAGCTTCTGGACAATCTGAAGCGCAAACTGATGATGTCAGATGGTCCGAAACATAATGTCTTAAACGCGTTCTAAGGGATTTAGGTCAGGTGAGCGCAAGGAGCAGTCAGTGTTATCAATTCTTTCATCCTCCAGGAACTACCTGCATACTCCCACCACATGAGGTTGCATCTCATTGTCGTGTACCAGGAGGAACTTGAGACTCACTGCACCAGTGTGAGGTCTAACAGTGGGTCCAAAGATTTCTTCCAATGCCTAATGGCAGTCAGGGTGCCATGTAGAGATCTGTGCATCCCTCCAGACCATTACTGACCCACCACCAAACCAATTTTGCTGAACAATGTTACAGACAGGATACCGTTCTCTACAGCGTCTCCAGACCCTTTCATGTCTGTTGCATGTGCTCAGGCTGAACCTGCTCTCATCTGTGAAAAGCACAGGGTGGCAATGATGGACCTCTAGTATTCGGTGGCAAATGTCAAACAGGCTCCATGGTGCTAGGCAGTGAGCACAGCGCCGGCCCCCGAGAGCATGTCGGGTGACCCTCATGAAGTCTGATTGTGATTGTCTGGTCAGACACAAGCAACTTTTATTAAAAACAAAGAATATGATGTAGCCACTAAAGCGTGTGAAAATCAAACTAGTGATATTACTACAAAATATCACCAGCTTGCTGATATTAGGTCTTAACTTTCAACTTTTTCACATCTTTTTACTGGACCCTGAGACAGAACGGCTTCATTCTCCTATTAACTTGCTGTGACTAATAGTTTATCTGAGCGCAACTGCAATAATCCTCACCTCCCACCTTTTTCTGTAACAGTTGGAATAAGGTCTAGGTTGTCGCTCCGAGTTAAATGCTTCAGACGGAGACCTACTGTAGCATTAATACGCACTCTATTTATCTGTGTCAAGACAAAAGGCAAAAATATTAAAAATGTAACAATGAAAGCATAAAAGTAGTCAACTAGGGATTGTTCCGCAACAGGAGAATGCCCTTAAAACCCATCTGTGCGTGTGCGCTTACTATGTAGCTTTCTACTTTTCCCTTGTGGAGTCACTTTGTAGTTTTTCTTTTCTTTTTTTTTTTTTATCCACCATAGTGTGCTCCTCTTGCCAATTAGCTGACAGTTGTTTTATTATTCCTTTTCAAAACCTCAATCCTAAAAAGTGAAAGAGAGAGAAAGAAGATAAAAAACAAACCTCAGCTTGTCATTACACCAGAGCATCGCCTCTGCACCTTGTACCCCCAGTTGCAAAACCTCAGGAGGTTCGCTCAGAATAGCTCAATGATCAAAAGGCATGAAAATGACATGTTGTTTACACTGTTTTGGTATGGAGTTTTGGAGCAGGGGGGGAGTTTGATGGGGGTTTCCAAATATTTGGATTGTCTGGAGTAGGAAACATATCAAAAAGTGTCATGGCAAGTTTTTCTCTCTATGCGTTTGTCAGTCAGGCTTGTGTTTTATATTCTGAATGGCTGAGGGTTAATTATTTGCCAGGCAAAACAACTGTATCACAATTTTTGTCTCTAGCATATGTTTAAAGTAGTAAAAATGTAGCCAATGTAGAGATTAAACTGGTGGCATCAATTGCAGATGAGGTTGAATTTTGTACCCTGAAAACCAACATTTCCATGCAACAGCGTGAACATGGACGAACCAGACCTGACGTAGACACTTGAGAAACACGCCAAAGTGGTCTCAGACGAGACTCATACTTCACTTTTTAATTGTTCCTAATCTAAGTGTTCCTAATTAGAAATGTTCATTTGATTTGGTAATTTTAGATGGTGAGAACAAATGGCCATTATGTCTAATTGAAAGACATGTTGTTGTTTTTTTATGTTAGTGCATGAGGGTGAACAGCCTACTGCTAAACAACATCCGCAAAGAGTTCCCACAGTGGTGGAAATGTGACACTCGGTGATACCTAGCATTTTGAAATATGACACTGGAATCTGAAACCTTCCGATGTAAAACGGCAAAACTTCTAGTGCAGAACCATCAGGCCTAACTTTAGCAACTGAGGCTGCTTGCAAAACATTTACTTTAGCTTCCTGACTGTTTACACTCCAAAGTAGTCACTGAAGCCTGCTGCTTAAATTCTAAGGACGCGAGGCCACTTAATATTGTTGAAATACCAACACTGGATTAATGCCTGCAATAAGAGGTAAACAATAAATAGCTGTCAGCAGTTCAGCAAAATTAATCATGTTTAAGAACTGTCCGAAAAGAATAGGGTCTATATTCACCGCGGTTTATGGTCTGTTTCTTATTCAGAACATGGCTTGAAACATAGTTGTAGCAAAGCCTGTCTGCATCAGTATTAATCTGCTAAACTAAACTCCATTATACTGTTTAAAATATACCCTATCCATTTTCCATCCATTGTTGGATTTGTATACTGTTTATATTTTTATACTCTTCAAAATCTTGCAGTGTGCTTCAAACATGTCTAAGATCAAATTAGTTGATGACCAAGGCTTATCTCTAATCACAAAAAAATGACCTCATAAAACTAAATTCTTAGTAAGCTCCACCCTTCCTTGTCTCTCAGTGTTGGTATCTGTTCTACAGTCAATGTGGGGGACGCAGCAATGACCTAAAAGCGTTGTGGGGTAAACATAAGTTAAGCCGGGCTTATGTTTACATGTAGCTCTGTGGTTTGTTGCAATGTGAGTCCCCTGGGAGTCCTGAGAACAGCCAAGCCAAAGTATAAACAAGAAGTGAGGGGATCTTGGGAAAATAAGCTGATAAACTCAGGTCACATCCTTCCCCCTTTTGTTATCTGGAGTAAGGAAGATGCCTCTTTTTGAAGTGTAGTATTTGAGCCTATAAAATGAATAAGCACTTGAATTCAATGCTTGACTTGTAAGGTGCAAAAATGACTGGTAGCCCATTGTAGACATAGAGTGCAAAAGATAGATGAATAATAGATATATACATATAAAAAAAAGTCTATTAGGGAATATCAATGAGATTTATTGGGATTTAAGCCTGCAGGACCCACTTATGGAAAATAATGACATTGCAATGTGATCCCATCATAACTCAAAATAGAGGTCTCATGTGCTCCAGTGTTTGCAAATGATGCAAACATGAACTTAAGATTAGATTTTAGAAACTTTTTCCATTATCTTCTTTTCATGTAGAAACGTAGCAGCTACTTAAAAGAACCCCATTTAAGTTTTCTCTAATATCATCATTTAAATCAATGTGTTCAATCTCTCTGGTGTTGGACAATCAAGGTTTCAGTATGCGTGGGACTATCTGCTGAGTCATGAGTGTGAATAGCTCGATACACATGTAGGTTATCTATTAGACTTGCTAATGTATTTTGTTATATATGGAATTGTGTCACATTACACCATGATTAACCTTTGAAAAGCAAAAAATCTACTGACATGACACATGATACTCACGGAAAGTGGGATGCACTATGGGATGCTATCTTATCAAGCTCCAATTTTATTTGAATTTCAGGGGGAAAAAAATTGTTGGTGTATGCACAAAATTACCGAAAGAGCAAAGTAGCAACAATTCAGATGATACTTTGTCTTAGGAAGGTGAAAGCATGTTGTTATGACCTGCTTTATCTGCCAACAAAGTGTTCAGTACATCGACAATATACCGTGACTCATCACTTTTATTTTCTAACACAACAAGCTTCTTATAAAGCCGTGCTTCCCAAACTTTTTTTTGCAAGGCCCCCCTTTGTTTCTACAACAAAATGCCCCCCCACACCCACACAAACACAAGCACGTCCTTCAACCACACACACCCATATCTTGTTTTCAAACTCCATTGCAGTTTATTTCACACATCAAACATTTTGTAAAAATGAAACAAATAAAAGTAAACTGCAATAAATTACAGGTAGCAATAAAATAATCTACTACCTGTTTTAAATAACAGAAAAACAAACCATCTTTATGGTGTAATTATTTTACGTGTAGTTTTTTTTTTTTTTAATTTTTCAAAAATGCCTCTCTGTGCAAAATGGGTTTAAAAACAGAAACAACTGTGGGATACTGTTTGTCTGTGATTTGGACAGCCCAGCGCGTGCTCCCGACGCAGGTTAAACTAATTCTGTCGGGGAAACCGACACCACCGTTGTGCAGATGAAGCCAAAGGCAAGATATGCTTCATCATATTTTGTAGTATTTGACTTGGAAGGGAGTTGGTTTTGAAGCAAAATCATTTACATGTGTGAGGTATAAACGGCATACCCCTACATATGTTGCTGGGAAGATTAGCTTGACAGACTGAAGATACTTCTTTCTACCTGCCTGTAAATATGTTCATTTCTGATGTAAAGGTGAGCATTTTATCATTTTATCACCATGGGGAATGACTCGCTTTAGAAGCCAACCTCAAGTGGCTATGAAAGAAGCTGCGAACTTTGTTTCCTTTTTCAGTTCTTCATCATCGTCCTAATATTTTTAAACCGATAAGCTGATGTCAATTGTGGATGCAGCTTTATTGCTACAGTCACTTGGCTGTTTTGTTAAGTCAATTCCAGCAGTCACTGTGACTAAATCAACCTCTAAATTTTCACCAAAGAAATCTAACTGTGAGGGGGGAAAAAAATGATTAAGTAAGCAAGTGAGTGAATCATGCAGTAACAAGTTCCACCCTTTCAGTGGAGAGAACAGATGGTTGTGGTAATGTTGAATTACTGCAGAGCAGAGGGACATAGACACTGACCTCAATAGATACTAACACCTGTAACCATGGTAACTGTTCACAAAGCTGGGGACATCAGAAGCAATTTTTTAAACAAGGAATTAAAATGTCACTCAAAAAAATAAAGAAATAAATAAATAAACCTTTTCATCAGAAAACTCAAATTTAACCTAAATGTCCACCAGGTGCTAAAACGAATGCAGCTGTTAACTGTCTGTTAGGTTCATTTAACATCATCTGTGTGCAGAGAGCATCACGTTATGACCTTGAACCTTAAATACCTGTTAATCGTCTCCTTTTCATTTGACTCTCTTTACCTGAGGTCACTAGAGACACCATGGAAAGAAGCATTAGTGAATGTGCAGCATGGAATATGTTAGACTAGGAAGAGTGTGCAGTAAAATATGGGTATTCTGGAGAGCTGTTAACTCTGAGAATAAGACCAGATAATCTGTGTCAAGCCACCGTGGGCGCTGAAACTTACAAAGCAGTTGTTATCTGTGTTTTGACATGCTTTTTATTTACATTTTAGGTGTGTGTTATGTACTATGCATGGGTAACTTTGGATGACCAAAGTAGCTTCCTCAGCTTTCCAACATATTGAATAATTTTACGATAATTTAAAAGAGCAGAATATAAATGTCATTTGCGACATATGTATTAACATACTGTTTCCATGTCTAGATGGCTGCTGTGAAAAAGATGTATTGGCACATTTAGAATAAGTATCAATGAACTACAGTATATCCTCTCCACTGTAGTGTCTTATCATAGTTTAGGCATCTTTTAATGCCGTGATAAAAAACTATAAAAAATGTAATCAGCACGGTGAACTTCTTTGTCTGCATTATCGCTTAAATTGGCACACTCTGTAATGCATCCCTGCTAAATTATTTTTATATCTACTCTTACTGGTTATCTCTTGTTTCCTGTTTGCAGGACAAGTCATAATGATTTGAGTTGCTATTATTTTGCAATTATTAACTTTTTAAAAATGAACCTAACTTTACAGACTGGAGGTCGGCTTGTAATTGGATTTCTAGAGTGATGTTCTTGTATGTGATTGTGTGCGTTTGTGAATTAGGAGTTGTGACAGTTCACATCTGTCTCTCTACCTCTATCTCTTTTTCACACACTCGCAAACACACACACTTGTTCTGTTTCTATATGTGTCCATGAGCACAGGGGTCTATACTGTGTGTGTGTGTGTGTGTGTTCATGCAAGTTTAATATGTGTATATGTGTGTACAGAGGCAAGAGATTTTTTTTTTTTTTTTGTATATCCAGGCA
>VURO01027537.1:0-11423 GCA_015108175.1 Pelvicachromis taeniatus
AAAGCTGTTTCTTTACTGTGACAAGTTATGAAACCTGACTGAAAATATTCAAATAAACCACTGCTCTGCACACAATCAGTTGTTTTGCAATTACTCTTTCAAGAATTTTTGAGATAAAGGTAAATAACCAATTAATAGAGATAAGTTGATCATATTTAAGATTAAAGCATTAATTAATTGCAGGTCTTCTTTGAGCAGCTGCACTAGGCCATACTCATTAGAGTTTAAATACCTGGGACTCTCCACTTGGTTTCAGAAGGTTCTTGGATGAGAGGTAAAACTTCTTCATGGACCCTAAAGAAGTCCACTTACCGTACATCTTCCAATTGTAGCCTGGGCGTTTATTCAAAAAATTATCCGGCCGGTCCGGCGTTTAAAAGAGACGGCAATTATTGGAGACAGGCTTTATTCCCTTCTCTGAATTGTCGCAGAAGTGAGAGGGAAAGAGGACCCAGGCGCGGTTTTTAGACTGAGGTGAAAAGACTTACTGCAAGGTTTACAATGGTTTACAAATAATGCAGTTCCCAATTGCGCTCCTCCTTTGCTCCAGAGTGTCTCCTTGTCTGTGGTAGCCCAGTGCTCGAGTGGTGCTCCCCAAATCTTCTCTCTGCCCGACTCTCCAGGAGCGGAAGTAAAATCACAGTTAGCAGGTTCGCTAGCCGACAGTTCCAGTTCAGTGTAATAATCCCACTTCGATGGTCGCTGCATCCAGTTTAAATGCCGCTGATTGGAAACAGCTGGCAGAGTGATGACCGACCAGCGAGGTTTTAGTCACACTCCATACCAGTTGGTGGCGGTAAGGCACCATTCAGTTGTTTGCCGTCAATAAAATTTTAAAAGAAGATGACCGCGCGGAGAGACTTCCGGGTCAAAAGTCACCCGGCTACTATTGGAGACCAGCGTCTATTTGTCGTGACACATTTTCAAACCTGTGTTTATTATAAACCGGCGTAGCCTGTTTCTTTAATAGAGACAGGCTACTAATGGAAGAGATACGGTACTTCTTTCAAAGTTCCTTTTACTATCATGACCTGATGACTGAGAGCCTAAACAGACAAACTCCTGTTCAAACCTTTTATATATGAGGGGCAGCCAGTCAGAAGACAGCTGAGGATTAAATTGTGGCCTGCATAAAGCCTGTAAAAGACAAACAGGGATTATTTTCACCTAATGCAAAATTGGAAAGTTAATTAACTTTACTATGGCTCATTACCTGCTACTTATGTTTCCTGACTATTTGTGCAGTTGTCAGTAAATAAGCTTTTCAACTAACTAGCATAAGTCAGCTTGCAACCTGCAAGAGGCTAGTCTGCAAGCTTTTATGATTTATTCCATGTGTTGCAGTTGAAGTTGGTTAATATGTACTTTTTCAAAGTACTACTGAATTACCTCACCATAAGGGACAGGTTTCTGCTTTGACTTTTCTTAATGCGTCTACTTTTTATGTGCAAACATAATAATACCTGTAACAAGGAATCAGTCTTCTGGGGTTCCTAAATGGTTAGAACAGATGTTTTAAATAACAATAACTGGGACATATTTTACTTCTGTTTGGCAGTTTGACAAACCTTTGGCAAACTTCTTTTGCTAATAAAAATAAATCAGTAAACTGCGTATGACTACTTCTGCTTGAATTGCAATTATTATGGCAACTGATACTGTTAGTTTCATGGGAAGTCAAATTATGTTGAGCAGTGAGAAGTAAAACACAAGGTAAAACCAAAAAAGGAAGGAAAGTGTCACATTACGGTTAATACTTTATTCCATGGTACCAGTACAAATCATATACTGAACTTGGTGGAAGCAAACCAAGGAAAATAGTACAAGTCGTGTAAAAACATTGTGGGAATCTTCACCTGAAAAAAGGTGTTTAAAAATAAAAGCTAAGGGAATGGAGGAAGAACGTATTTTAGTCTCCTAGCTGCAGCAACCACTCAAAGCTTTTTCCTTCTTTCTCTTTTGTTTCAGACTGAGATGTAAAAGTGCCACTGTTACTGTTGCAGTGTTTAATAGTAGAGCATGACTTTCATAGGTGGTGCCTTAAGAGATGTGTCCTTTTCCGTGGTGATGTAATAATGAAGTGGTAGGGGGTGGAAAAAAGGTGGTTATGCTTAATAAGCATGATTAGCCACAAACAGTGACTCTCCACCAGCAGCGCTGGCTCCAGCGGAAACATATTTGCCCACGCAGGCCTGGCTGTTAGCCTGTAAGGTAGAAAAGATGATATTATTTAATGCACAATAAGACTTGATGTTAATAATAATACAACTCTTTCATATAGTTATATATTTTAGTTACACAGTTCATAATCAGACATACCAGAGCTCTCTTGACAAACTCTTCTTGACATGCCTTTCCGTTCTCCTTCTTGCCACCCCAGGCTTTCAGGGCAGAAGCCTGCAGCGCACGGCCATATGAGAAGGTGAGTGCCCAGGGCTTGTGCAGGGGGCATTGATTTATGGCGTTCAGGTTGACAGAGGCCTCCTCCTCACTCTGGCCACCAGACAGGAAGGTAATACCTGCAAAGCAGGTAGAGTTTAGCAACCCACTTCTTAGATGTCTGAGACAAGAATGCAGATTATTCATAAAAGTTTATGTTTACAAAAGTGGAAAAGTGTGCGTATCAGCAAGCGTGTAATGTACTTCCAGCTTACCAGGAACTGCAGGGGGCACAGTGCGGCGCAGAGCAGTAACAGTTGCCATGGCAATCTCCTGGTTGCTGTACTTGTGTGAGCAAGAGTGTCCAGCGGTAACCATGTTGGGTTTGAGCAGGGTACCCTCCAGGTAGACGTGGTGGTCAGACAGGGCCTTGTAGACGGCAGCCAGGACCTTCTCAGAGATGTACTGACAACGCTTCAGGTCATGGTCACCATCAGGAAGAATCTCAGGCTCAACAATGGGGACAATGCCGTGCTAAGAGAGTCCAGGATACAAGTACAGTTTAAAAAGGAGCTCATATTAAGAAGGCAAGTCATGGAATCCATCAAAAATTGTATTTCTACTATGCCACCTTGATGGTACAATGATATAGTATTAATGTGGAGAAAAGGTTTTTGGCTTTTTGGCACAATCTGAGGTTTCCTCATTGTGTGTTTCTACCCATGCAAGAAGTATGTGTGTGGCACGATCATATCAAATGCATGCCATGCAAAAATGAACAAGCAAAAACAGCAAAAATATTTTATTATTATTTTTTTTAATAGACCCAAAAATAGATCTTGTAAAATTCAGTTAAACTGTCTGTTGTGTCTTACCATCTGGCAGATGCTGGCATAGCGAGCCAGGACATTGGCATTCTCTATGATAGCCAGCCTTGAGGGCGTGGTGGGGGTGATCTTCAGAACACAACGCCACTTGGCGAAGTCAGCACCATCCTTCTTGTACTGGGCGCAACGCTCATAAAGTCCATCGAGACCTGTTAAGAAGGAACGCCATACCCGATACATTAGATAAAGATATTAAAAGATGATGATGTAATACTTGTGTCTGGATCTTTTCTGTGCTCACCCTGGGTGGTTGTCTCGCCATTGGTTCCTGCCAGGGGGACAACACCTTTATCGACCTTGATACCCACCACCATGCCTCTTTCTTTGAGGTATTGAGGGAAAGGCTTGCCATCGTCGGTCTTCTGGTACATGGTCTCGTGGAAGAGGATAACGCCACCAATACAGGGATTGATGCTTTCGTCAGCAGTAAAGAGGAGCTGGCGGTACAGCCTCCTGTTCTCCTCAGTGTTCTCAGCATTGATGCTCTGGAAGCGCTTTGCGACACTGCCTGGAGGTTACATAAACAGATATAAAATTAGATGGACTATAAAAACGTAGTATATCATTAGGTGTTGGAAACCACAGTCTGTCTGCATGTCTGCATAAATCTTTCAGTTCAGGTCTGAGAAAACACAATCAGTGAAAACAGTTTCAGCTGTAGCTTAACTGTGATCCTTAAACCATAGTTTTTGCAACTGTTGAGTTGACTGTCCCAAATAAGTGATTATTCATTTTTTGGTTCATTTTCTTACCAGTTGACTCATCTGCGGCAAGGATTCCTTTGCCAGGAGCCACAATCTTCAGAGCAATATCATTGAGCTCCTTCTTCTGCTCAGGAGTGAGGAAAGGGTATGCGTGAGGCATCCTGACTCTTGATATACATTGAGAGAAGAAAAAAATTGAGAAATTAATAATGAATAGGACACAGAGGTTATAAACGTTTAGTGTGTCAAAGCTGAAAGGTTATACTGCTCTGCAAATGTGCTTTTGAGTGTGACAGTTTCAGGGTATATGTGTGGGAAACTGCTAGATGAAAAGAGAACAGAAAATCGGGTTCATTGTGTGAAGGAAGTGGTAAAAAAAAAAGTCTGGCTCATGGTTTTATGTTTTCCTGTCAGACTATCTTTTGCTAAAACAACCCAGACCAGCTTGTGTCCTACATGCGACAGCAGCTGTTTAAGCTTTAACTGCTGCAGTAGCTTGTGTGCTGGTTACACATTATTCCCCAGGCACAATATGTCGCCTCACAGAGGATCCAATGTCAGAGAACCCCCACTGATCCCTACCACCACCTGCCCCGCCCTCCATGCATCTGACCAACCTTAAAAAATCATGTGCACGTCCGTGACCTATACCATTTTCTAACCTCTTATCCCTGACCTTTCCATTCCCCTCCACAGCCCCCCTTCCCTCACCATTCCTCTTGACTGGCCTCCTATCGCATACCTCCTCCAACTGTCCCCCTGTCTCCACTATCAATACGTTAGACTAAATATACCCGGTGTACTACTGCTTGCACGAGGCAGTGAGTGCACTGTAGCTCAGTAGCATGAAGGGGCTGCATAAAAGAAAATGTGCAGTGTTACACACTGCTGCTGATGAGCCATGGCACATTGCAGAAGGCGGTCTAGATGAATTCATACAGTAAAGCAAGAAATTAATCAGACTATTGAGTGACCACTGTCGACTGTGTTACTGGAAACTTTGCAATAGATAAAGTTAGATGACTTGTAAAACACTAAAGTTTACTAAAACTGATCGGCCTTGTTCAATGCCAAGGGAGAATCGTTCTCACAGTTCATCACAATCATTACTTAATGTTGTTATACTGCAGAAAACAATAAGATATTTCCATCTGTGTAGCAGCTGGTTCACTGAGGTTGAAGTAAAAAAATATAAAATACAAATTTAACCAACAGACATGAACCTGTGGGTTACACTGATATAGCTCTAGCTAGTCATGTTAACCACACAGTTGTGAAAGCTACAAGAAGATGCATAACACTGTTTTTATTTTATCTCTGGTATCCAGGTCATAAGCCTCCCATTACACCAAGGTTTCATAACATAATATTCAACAGCTAACCAACTAATCCAATGAAAATGCTGTTTTCTTCATAGGCATGAATTCATTCTTTTACCTTTGAGGTTGCGAGGCGAGCTGAGAGAAGAGAGAAGAAGGGAGAAGAGCCGGCCTTCGTCTGCGACACCCCTGCTAGCCTGCTGGCCCTTGTATTTATCCTCCCATTGTGACCCCTCACATTTCAGCTGCCCAACTATAAAAAGAACAGGATGCAACCAGAGCTGGCTTGTGACATTCAGCAGGACTGGGGCTGGAGTAACGTGCTAGCGAGCAGCCACTCAAAGGGCAAAGAGTGTTTCAGTGAATGGCACAAAATGCAATGGAATCACAGGGAGTTAGGGTTTAGGTGAAGTCCAGATAGATGGGTGGATGAGTAGACGATATTATCCAGAAATGTCTAGGGAAGAATGGCATGGGGCAAATTTGCCTACTATGTAAGTTTTTCTTACAATCTCCTTAAATGAAATTATGCATCTTCCAAGAAATGCACATCCTCTACTTTCTGTCTTATATTAAAAATTGCATGCACACAGACACACACGGAAACAGAGTGAGAGAGGGTTGAAGAGTATGTGACAACATTACCAACCTACCCTTAGAAATCCAAACCAGACTCAGCAACACAGCACACTGATCCTTGACCTTTTCTCGACCTTTCATGATCGTCTTTGCTCTGCAGGAAGAGGTCAACCGCCAAGCTAGGGAAAGGTTGCAGGTTCATATTTTCGGGGCACATTGCACTTTGCATCTGTTTCCGTGTCTCTCATTCAGACAGCTCGTGAGAAAGCACAAAAGAGACACACGAAAAGACGTAAAACTTTGCACCTCAGATCACAGCTTGAGGGTTTGGGTTTTGTAGTGCAGACTATACTTTTTCAGTGGCAGGCACTTGCAGTAAAAGAGGCCAACTTCCTGAGAGGAGGGCTTGTGGGCTGAACAATGCAACATGCATTGATGTGATAAGTAGAAGTCCAAAGAAGCAAATTCAACTTGTTAGCCAACTACAGGGTATAATAGTAGTCATAATGTGTGCATTATCCATTTTTTTAACTAACATATGCGATAAGACAGTTCAGGGGAAGTCATTTAAGAGAAAAAGAGAAACTGATTTTTATTTTTAGTTGTGTTTTTAATGAGCAAACTTGTCTGAACTGCATGGTAAGTAGGAAAGATTACGAATTCAAATGTTTTCACATTTCACCACATACTCATCTTTTCAGAGTATGAAAAGAGCAGCAGACACTTTATAAACTGTAACTAAAATTCAAACATAATAAATATTCCTTTTTCTTATTTACAAGTTAAAGTGGTAAACAAGAAGAATTTTATTGGACTGACATCAAATTTTCAACAAAGAATTTATTTTCAGACCTGCTAATGAGGCAGGTGGGATTTTTTTTTACATTTTATTTTAGATGTTAATATGTTAATTATTATTTATGAGGAAAATGATTTCATCTGGTTGTCCACCTATCAATAAACTATCCAGTCTATTTACTGTTTTACTATCGTTCAAGAAAATAAGAGCTTAAACTAAATTAGAAGTCAACCACCCACCACCAAAGTCTGCTGCGTCTTACTACTATTGAAACTCCTCCTACCTTCAAGTTCCTCTATAGATTGCCTTGGCTTTGATCAGTCACCTGATTGTTTCTGCTTTTTAGTTTCAACATCTCCTTCTTACATACTTTCAGCAGAAGTAGCACCTTGCTCAGCTGTAAAAATTTAAAATAAATCCAAATATCACAGTTTCAATTATTTTCCATGGGAGTAACACAATGACCTGGATAATTAGTGCTACAATATTCCTGTCAGGTAAGACAGTTTGTGTCTTTTGTCTTTTGTTGTCTAATTATGAATGTCTGCAAATATTAGACCTTCATTTTAATTAGTTACACGTTTAAGTAAACAAATATTTATTAAAAACCTGCAGAATGCTATAATAAGTAACACCCTATTACAGAGCAGTATGTCTGTGTAGCTTATTTACTTTTATTTTTGCATGTTCTCTGTGAATCAAACTGACTGAGACGTGATCAGCCCAGTTAGTTTCAGACCGTAAAAATAGCTTAATGAGTACAATATTGTAATTGCACTTCACTTGTAGCATGCACTGAATGAAAAACCCTTTCATAAATAATTTTGTGAAAGTAAATTCTTGATTAATAATCCATAATAATTATTTAGATGCTAAATCACAAATAATTCTGTGCTGATGCAATCATTACATATTTGAGACCTGTTACCAATGTTAAATTGTACTTTTTGATCCTGTGTTGACAAGAATTAAACTCGGGGGCATGCCATTATAATAAAATGTATTTTTAAATAAATGTACTTTTCATGGGTTATAAAACCATTTAATTGTAGAGTCCCTCTGAAGGCATTAAAATGAACCCGGCAATTAATTATGTAGTAAACCAAAAATTGTGAAATAACCGTAAAACATGTTTTATAGTTTAGATTCCTCAAATTAGCCACCCTTTGCTTTGATCACTGCTTTGCACACTCTTGGCATTCTCTCGATGAGCTTCATGAGGTCGTCTCCTGAAATTATTTTCTAACGGTCTTGAAGGAGTTCCCAGAGATGCTGAGCACTTGTTGGTCCTTTTGCCTTCACTCTGTAGTCCATCTCATCACAAACCATCTTGATTGGGTTTAGGTCAGGTGGCTGTGGAGGCCAGGCCATGTGGTGCAGCTCTCCATCACTCTCCTTCTTGGTCAGATAGCCCTCACAGCCTGGAGGTGTGTTTGGGGTCACTGTCCTATTGAAAAATAAATGATGGTTCAATGTTTCAGCTCAATTAAATTTTATTTATAGAGCGCAAAATCACAACAACAGTTGCCTCAAGGCGCCTTATATTGTAAGGTAGACCCTACAAACATACATACAGAGAAACTAACTAAACCAACTTACTAATCCAACTTACGGTGGGAACCATTCATGTAGAGACCATCTGCTCACCTGTTGCACAAAGAAACAGCGGGTTGAACCAAAGATCTCACATTTGGACTCATCAGACCAAAGCACAGATTTCCACTGGTCTAATGTCCGTTCCTTGTGTTTCTTGGCCCAGACAAATCTCTTCTGCTGGTTTCTTTTCCTTAGTCGTGGTTTCTTAGCAGCTATTTGACCATAAAAGTCTGATTTGCACAGGCTCCTCTGAACAGTTGACATAGAGATGTGTCTGCTACTGAAACTCTGTGTGGCATTTATCTGGGCTCTAATCTGAGGTGCTGTTAACTTGTCATTTCTGAGGTGGTGACTCGAATGAATTGATCCTCAGCAGCAGAAGTGACTCTTGGTCTCCCTTTACTGGGGTAGTCCTCATGTGAGCCAGTTCCGCCGTAACGCTTCATGGTTTTTGTGACACATTCAAAGTTTAAACAATTTTCCGGACTGACTGACCTTCAGTTCATAAAATAATGATGGGCTGTGGTTTCCCTTTACTTAGCTGATTGGTTCTTGCCATAATATGAATTCTAACACTTGTCAAATAGGCCTGTCAGCTGTATACCAACCTGACTTCTGCACAACACAACTGATGGTCTCAACCTCATTAAGGAGGCAATAAATTCCACAAATGAACCTCAACAAGGGTTCACAGCTGTGAAGGGAAACCCATTTCAGGCGACTACATCATGAAGCTCACTGAGAGAAGGCCAAGGGTTTGAAGTGCTGTCAACAAAGCAAAGGATGGTAACTTAGAGAAATCTAAAATATAAGACATATTTAGAGTTATTTACCATTTCTTCCTTTGCTACATAATTCCATGTATCATGAATATATTCATATATTTGATGTCTTCAGTTTGTGTCTACAGTGTTAAAAGTACTAAAAATTATTAAAAAAAAGATTAAATGAGGTGTTCCAAACTTTTAACTGTACATATGGAATCAAAGACATAAAATTAACTCCAAATTGAAGTCTTGAGTGTGTTTTACAAGAGAAGAATTGCTCTGATTGCTGAGAATTTAAAAAAATCTAGCTTATGTGCTCTCTAATGGTAATAAAAACCCACTGAGTTCAAACTGCTACACTCCAACAAAAAAACACAGACACTTCAATTTTCTGTATGTGATATTCAATGGAGGTGCTATAATCACATTATTGTACCACTATTATTGTATACAGTTTTTTTCTTCTTTAATCCTCAGTGTTAGATGCTGCACTTTCTTTCAATATCGATCCTGTGGCTTGGAAGACCCTGAGTAGCTCTGCTGCTGGTTTTGGCTACCAGGTGATTCAAAGAAAATCAGAGTAAGTCACAACATGCATTGATAGATTGTGTGATGTTAGTGTGTCACACATACATGTTTGTTAAATGTAGGCTTGCAATTGGCCTATAATTGCATTTTAAGTATAATGCTATTTATTACTATAATTTTCTTCTAACAAACATCTGATGTTCATCCCTTGTAGTAATAGCTTAACAACATACAATATTTCTTAACAGAAAACATATGTAGTATAATTAACCACAGTTTGCTCTCTTACACTGTTCTGCTGACTTACATTGTTGTCTGGGTTTATTTCCATAGTTTGCTCGTTAGTGCCCCACTTGAACAGGGGAATGGGGGAATATATAGTTGCACCACTTCTCCCCCAGACTGCCAAAATGTCAAATTAGAAGGTAGGTAACCCTTTATTTCTAAATGTCTTGACACAATTTCAAAAAATTTCAACAGTAAGTGTTTTATTATCACAGAAATTCTGCTCAGATCCTGGCACAGAAACTTAGTTAAATCAAATCATAGTTATAGTAGATTTCTAAAGAAGATACCTTAGTATATAACATTCAGCTTTCAAAACTGAGATTGACTTTCTTTTTTATTTTTTACAGCTATAAAATTAAGTTATAGTGAAATTGAATTCTGTGTTGCATTCCTTTCTATTGTAAATGTGCCGTCTAAATTGATCATGTCAAACAGGGAAATGCTTTGTTGTCTTCAGTTTCACTGTTTTCTTCCATTCACAAGGAGTTGCTTTGTGTTTTAACAAATGTTGAATTCTTTCAATACAGCCCCAGATTTTAATGTGCCTCTCGGTCTGACAATGAAAAGTGATCCCACTGCAGAAAACGCTGCGGTGAGTTGCTAAGCTGCATACCTTATGCTGACTACCTTTTAAAATCACTGATGATCAAACTCCACTGTCTTCTGTATGTCAAATGTCTGTAGAAATTGCACTGTGAAAAATCACTGTACCTCCCACTGGTTCCCCACAGAAGCAGCTAATTCAAAAAAACAACAACACATTTTACATAATAGCCTGATGTTACTGGGATGACTGTGGTCCCATCTGCACCAGAATGCATACCACAAATCCTTGGTCAAGATACACCAAGCTGCACTCTGATGCATCCATCAGAGTATGAATGTGTATGAATGTTAAATGGAAGCACTTACATAGGAAAAGGAAAGAAAACATTGCTGGTTTGAGTGGGTGTGATTGGGTGACTGAGGCAGTTTGTATAAAAGCACTTTGAGTGCTTAGAGTAGAAAATTGCTACATAAGACCCAGACCATTTACCATTTTCTGGTACAACGGATGTTCAGTAAGGTGTAGATAGACAGGAAAAGCAGGTCTCTGAATGTAGAAAGATGACAAAGGCATGGAAGTGTGGTTTGTATTTTGAGTGAGCTCCACAGCCTGGATTGAGTACCACACCTCCAGAGCCCCCACAGGTGTAGTAACCTGTCATATATTAACACACATGTTCCTGAAAGAAAGCCGAATCAGACAATAATAATTAAAAAATTAATCAGCTCATACTGAAGATTTATGTGGGAATTTATTTATTTATTTTTCCCAGATCTGATTGATCTTATATGGAATAAAGCATTGCTTAAGGGACAAGGAAATAATCAGCCTAATGTATTAATCAGAACTTGTCTTGGTCTGTTTTCAGGTGTGTTGTCCAACCATCCCAAAACACTGCAAAAGTATCACCATGTACAATGGTGTGTGCTTTCAGATAAACAGTTCTAATACATTTGGACCACCAATACCGTCTTCTGTTGAAGGTAATAGTAAACTGAGTTTTTGAAAATGTACCTAAAATAAATGTATT
>VURO01027537.1:11468-24441 GCA_015108175.1 Pelvicachromis taeniatus
TTTATAACTTGAGTAAAAAAACTGTCAGCTTTTAAATGATGATTTTATCTACTAAGGAAAAAAGCTTTACTAGCCCCATGTGAAAAAGTAATTGCAATCTAAACGTCATAACTCGTTGTGTCCTCTGCAATCAAGTATTTGCAATGAGTCAATCACTTGGCTGTGGGGAAATTTGACCCCCTTTTTTTTGAGAACTGTTTTAATTCAGCCACCGTTCGTTCATTCATTCATTCGTTCATTCGTTCATTCATTCATTCATAAGACTTTCATAAGTGGAAGGTTTTTGAGTGTGAATGGCCTGTTTAATGTCACGTCAAAGCATGTTAATCTGAGTTAAGTCCAGACTTTGACTAGGTCACTTCAAAACCTTTATTCTCTCTACTTGAGTTCAACTCGCTGGTTTGTTTTAGATCATTCTCCTGTTGCATGACCCAAGTGTGCTTGAGCTTTTGACATTATCATTTTGGATTTTCTGATAGAGAGCAGACTTCATGGTTCCATCAATTACACCAAGTGGTCATGAAGCAGCAAAATAGGCCCTAGACCATCACACTGCCATCACCCTGTTTGATTGTTGGTATGAGGCTTTTTTATGAAACGCTGAGTTGGTTTAACTCCAGATGTAACAGGACTCAAACCATCCAAAAAGTTCAGGTTTTGTCTAGTCAGCCTACAGAATCTTTGGCAAATGTGAGACGAGTCTTTGTGCTCTGTTTGGCGTTCTCTCCTTGAACTCTCTCATTTTTATGTCATTTTTGTCCAGTTTCTTGTCTATCGTTGAATTAGAAATTCTGACCTACACTGAGACAAGTGAGGCCTGCAGTTCTTTAGATGCTGATCTGGATTTGGTTGTGACCTCCTTCATGAGTCGTTGATACGCTTTTTTCGAATAATTTTGGTATGCTGCCCACTCCTGGGAAGTTTTTCCATTTGTAGATGGCTCTCACCATGGCTTGCTGGAGTCCAGAAACCTTAGAAATTACTTTGTACCCATTTTTAGACTTGTAGATGTCAGAGACATATTTCACATCTCGTATTGAGTTTCTTTAGATTGTGGCATTATGCATTGCTTTTAGAGATCTTTAGCTTGCTTCAGTTTGTCAGACATGTTCTATTTAAGTTATTTCTTGATTGAACAGGTCTGGTAGTCTTTACTGAAAAACAAACTGCTTACTGAAAAACAAACCGCTTACTGTTTCACAAAAGTCAAAGGTGGGTTTGAAAAGCTGTTTTTCCTGAATATATGAAGTCATCATTTAAATGTTGTATTTTATATTTACTTGTGTTATCTTTGTCTAACATTAAAATCTCTTTGATGATCTGAAAGATCTAAGTGCCAAGTACTTTATCGCAGTAGTGTATATTGTATCTGATTGATGCAGTGGTAGGGTAAATGGAACTCAGGTTGATTTGGTGGTCTAAATAGTTTGATGGAGAAGGTCAAACTAGTATCTTTGTAGTGCGACACCACTGCAGTCAAAGAGAAAAAAAGAGCTCTTCAGTGGCTTGGAAACTTCTTCCTTTCATACTGCTATACCCCTAAATAATAAGTCATTATTTCTAAGTAATACAAATTTCCACATCAAAATAAATTCTTATTAATGATTCTAAAGTATTTTAGATAATCTATTTAATGACTAATTAGTTGAATAGTAGCTTTTCTGGAGTGATTAGCCCTTAATTCATCAACACTTCATTTATTAAGTAGGAAGTTCTTTGTCTCTATGTTATTCAGAATAGAATAACTTTATCACCAAATAATGTATATGTGAATCAAACAAACTTTAGTCTGTAATTCATCACAGTAATTAAAGTAAGTGTGGTTGCTTTTTATTCAGGGTCCCCAAGATAGCTCAAGACAGCTCTAATTGTTTTGAGGCATGTTATACAAATATTTTTAACTCACAAGATTTTTGTGTAAGAAACTGAGAAGTTTCGTCTTCCTTCTAAGCGACAGAGGTTATGAGCTGTTTATAAATTGTTGACGACTTTGGAAGTTGATTCTGTTCATCTGGATGTTTATAATGTTGGAGAATCCTGTAGTCACCCGAGACTGAGGTGACATGATCCACATGAGCACAATCATGCTTATGGGATTTCATTCCCTGGATGATTGATTGCAGATCAACACAAATAATTCAAGCTTTTCTGTATTTTCTTAAAGAATAAAAAGTAAATGTAAACACATAAGACTAAGAATAATTTTATTGGTAGATCTTATACATTAACCCTGATCAAACAAACATAAACAAAGACTGAGGCATGCCACTAAATAGACATACATACGTACATTTAGTGATTAACTAGTAAATGCATACTACATAGACTATGTCTATGTGTTATTCACTGTTCCTTTAATGAGGTACAAAATGCTTTTGCTTTGCTTTTTATATGAGTGTGAGGAAAAATATTAAAATGAACCCATTTCATTTTGAATCCATTTCTTTGATAGAGTGTGAAACACAAGTAGACCTTGCCTTTCTGTTGGATGGTTCAGGCAGCGTAACTGGTCCTGATTTTCGAACAATGAAGACGTTTGTGAAAGATCTTATCAAATCATTTCTCTCAAGTGACACACAGGTGAGACACTGTTGTCCCTCTGTCAGTTAAATCACAGCAAATTATGACATAGATTACATCGTTATTTGCATTTAGCTCAATAAAATAGTATCTAAAACATGTTTCACATATTTTTTCTTTCAGTTTTCTGTTTCCCAGTTTTCCAGCGGAGCAGAGGTTCATTTTAACTTTAAAAAATTTGACGTATCTGAAATGGAGGCTGCCATCGATAAAATTAAGCAACACGTAGGAAGCACTTACACGGCTAAGGCCATCAAATATGTTGTGTAAGTGATGCAATGATATTACTGAAGCATTGCAGTTGATTCATTGTCAAGACTTGTTGTCCAGATTTTTTTTTTTCAGTGACTCTGACCACAGTAAATATTGTGCATGTTCATAGACTTGTGTTTTGAAGTATTATGTTCTACAGTGGACAAGATGGCCCAAACTAAGGCCAATTTGAAATACTTGCAGATCTAATGCTGGATCTGCAAATTACAAAAATATCTGTATTTTGAAAGATTATGAAAAAAATTAATGACATTGAAATATTTATCAATTGTGTAATCTACCTCATGACCACAAGGTGAACTTTGAAAAGTTACTGTGTGCTGAAATGAGATTTTATTCTTTTTTTTTTTTTTTTAAATTGACAGGGATAATGTTTTCAAAAAAGAAAAAGGTTCCAGACCAAATGTGAAAAAGGTCTTGATTGTAATTACTGATGGAGCATCTAATGACCATGAAAACCTGGAAGATGCAGTAGAGCAAGCAGAGAATAAACAGATTGCTCGATTTGTTATTGGGGTAAGTACTTCAGTTATTTAAACGTGCAAAATATTGAGTTTCATATTGTTTGATAATGGTATCACTTGTCAGACATGCTATTAATTAATTCAGTCAACAACAGACACTTTAACTGTTATCATTGATTTGGGTTCTATTCAGTGTTAGAGAGTATAATATCTCTGTGTAAATTTGATTATAAATCAGGTAAAGTCTAAGGACTGTATGTCACCAAAGTAAGCAAATGACCTTGAATAGTATTTTTCAACATCTTTAGGTCGGGGAGGCATTTGATAAAACTGAAGCACAAGAAGAACTGGACACCATTGCATCGTCTCCCTCAGATAAACATGTGTTTGAAGTGCGGAACTTCAACGCACTTGAAACAATAAGACAGAATCTACAGGACAAAATTTTTCCAATCGAAGGTACAAATATAAATTTAACATTAACGCTTTGTTAAAATTGCTGTAAATTTGTAAAATTGTAGTCATTTTAATGCATGTTGCACATTTGGTCTCATTTTAGTTTAAACATCTTGTTGCTATACATCAATGAAAAGACTAATAAATACTCAGCACATTTATAATAAACAGCAAAAAATCATTGGAAAGTATTACTTGAAGCATAATGAAAAATTTCTATTGTGTCTTTTATCATCTTGTTTCTTTTCAATTCAATTCAATTTTATTTATATAGCGCCAAATCACAACAACAGTTGCCTCAAGGCGCTTTACATTGTAAGTTAGACCCTACAATAATACACACAGAGAAAAACCCAACAATCATAGGACCCCCTATGAGCAAGCACTTTGGCAGCTTTTAACAGGAAGAAACCTCCGGCAGAACCCAACACAGGGAGGGGCGGCCATCTGCTGTGACCGGTTGGGGTGAAAGAAGGAAGACAGGTTAAAAGACATGTCTATTGTTCTTCTTCTGTTACAGATACCAGTGGAGAGTCACTGAAAATGGAAATGTCTCAAGAGGGATTCAGTACGGTTTATACACCTGAGGTAATTAAAATGATCTAAAACTCACCATGCAGTCTAGTCATAGAAAGAGAAATTCACATGTACCTGTGTGCCACTTTTTTATATAACTTAAAGGCAACAGATTTGAAATGTAAAATAAATTGTATATAAAATGTATTTTCTGTCTGCACTGTAGGGAATTCAGATGTCTATTGTTGGTGCAAACCAGTGGAAGGGAGGCTACGTGCAATACACAACAGAGGGCCAGAAGCAGAAAACATATGAGGATGTGTCTTTGGAGCCTGACAGTTATCTTGGTAAGAATATTACAGCTTTAATAATCTAAGTCATACACATGTGATCATGTATTTACACAGCTCTGCTGTAATTCTGTCACACAAACAAGTTGCTCAGTTTGCAAAAGGAAGAAAATTTAAAAGGACGAATAAGGAGTCTTCTCCTTTCTGACAACATAATTCTAGGTTACTCCATGGCAATTGCTAAATCCCAAAGTGGTTCACTGACAGTTCTTGGTGCTCCAAGATATAAACACAGAGGAGTTGTGTTCGCTGTTAACAGAGAAAACTTTGAAAACCAAAAGATTGAGCCCCTGGAATCGCAGGTAGGTATTCTCATGCAAGTATGTATATAAAGAAAAACAGATCTGAATGACCTCATAAATTATATCTAAATTATTTTCTCAAATAAAAAAATAATAATGTGTTCCTTACACAGTATCAAACTGGTGAATATTTCGGGGCAGAGGTGTGTGCCATGGATGTAAATAATGACGACATCACTGATCTAATCTTCATATCAGCACCAATGTACATGGAGCCTGATAGAGAGGGAAGAGTTTATGTTTGCAGATTAACTGATTTGGTAAATCACAGTTTTATCTACCGCAATAAAATTAATGAGTTAGTTTGTCTATATTTTAATAACCACATTCACTCTCCTGCTTTTAGTTTGTGGAGTGTGATTTTGATGATCCGTTAGTACTAAGAGGACATGCAGCTGTCAGAGGAAGGTTCGGCTCTTCTCTTGCTGTACTGCCTGATCTAAACTCAGATGGATTCAGGGATTTGGCAGTTGGAGCACCTTTGGAGAATAATGGTGAAGGCAGCATCTACATATTCCATGGTGAAGGAGGAGGAAGACTCAGTCCTACTTACTCACAGGTACACAACATAAAAAACTCACAACAACTATGAAACACATCTGTGACGTAAAGGTAATTATCTACACAATCTTCAGCTTGATTAATTAAATTAGTTTCATTTACACAGAGAATTACTGGCTTTGAGGTCCAGTCAGGACTGAAGTTCTTTGGTGTGACAATTAGTGAGTCATGTTTTGACCAGAGTGGCGATCAACTGCTCGACTTAGCAGTGGGTTCAAAGGGTAGAGTTGTCTTACTGAGGTAAGTGTAAGATTTTCTGGTCATGTGTAATTATTGTCCATGATGATTTTTTGTGAAGGTGCAACCTTAATGAATACAATTCTGGTCAAAACTTTGGGTAAATTTTCTAATGATAAAAAAGGCACATTAAAGTGATTAGAAATGACATAATGACAATAATTAATGAAATACTCAATCATAAGTGATGTCCTTTATTAGAATATCTACCACAGCACAGAGTCCAGGGTCAGATTATGTCACTGACAGTTTATCATCTCAAAGAGGTCACTGATCATTAGTGAAAATATTTTCTCTGTAGTCAACACAGGAGAAAAGTTTTCTGCTGATTTAAAAAACAACAACAACAACAACATTAGAGTAGCAGCCTATTGGGGTTTGATTAAAGTTAGAAAAAGGCCAAAGACCAAACATAATTTGGGCAATTGCAAACACCTCTTTTGGCATCAGAAAGTTACTTTGTGGGCTTTGTGTAGAGGTGTATTGTGAGTTTCCCTTTGAGAGAACAAAATTTCAAGAGGAGAGGGATCTTTAAATAATCACGCAAACGTGATTTACAAAGGTTTGCGGTACACAAAATGCACTAAAAAACTACAGGAAAAAAACATCTTATTTTGCGAAGAAAATTAGGGTGATGCATGCTTCAAGTACACTTAGAGATTGGTCAAGCTACTCTGGACAGACAGGAAATCAGCAGTAACTCAAATGACCACTTGTTACACCCAAGGTATGCAGAAGAGCATAGGACTCACCAGAACGGACAATGGAAGATTAGCAAAACATTGCCTGGTCTGATGAGTCTGGTGTCTAACAACATGGTATCTACAGTCAGCTGATCTCAATCCATTAGAGCACCTTTGGGATGGGGTTGAACAGGAGATTCATTTCATGGATTTGCAGCCAACAAATCTGCATCTATCTTGTCAGTACTGATGAAAATCTCTGAAGAATGACTGCAACACCTTATTGAATTTATGCAACTAACAATTAAGGCAATTCTGTTTAAAGCATAAGAGGGTCTATCCCAGTCCTGCCAAAGCTTCAGTAACAAAGTGGGTGGTGACTGTAGATACTCCTTTAAAAAGCATTAAATATTCATAATAAATCCTTCCTTAAATCTTTAAATTTCATTTAAAATGTATTTGGTCAATGCCATGTAATAACAGATGTTCTTTACTTTGAAAATGATCATCTCTCACTGACCCCAAACTTTTAGTGGCAGAGATATTGATAGAAATAGTTAGACATAGTGGTTTATAAAATATGCAGTGTGAGTAAATCAAAGAAAAGTGTATACAGTTGTGAAATCTTGCTACTAATCTCGGTCAGAAGAGCTATAATGAAGACTAGCTGTCAGCTTGGTATTAATTACAAAGGTATTGGTCATTTACATGTCTATTTCATCATGTTCTTTTCCTATCATGTCCATTTCCAGATCAAGACCCATTGTAGAGGTAAAGTCTGAGGTATCGTTCAGCCCAAACCAAATCCCTACTCAGAATGATGACTGCTCAAAACCGCTGCAGAACACAGTTACTGTCTGCTTTACCATGAGCAGCTTGTCTACAGTAGAGCGACACACAGGTCTATTATTTTTAGCTCTGTTTCTAAATCACAAACCCATTCATCACTTTACTTTATGTGTGCATGTGCATTTGTAACATTTAAGTCAAACTCTGTCTATTATATCTATCAATCTATTCCAGCTGAAGCAATGCTTAATTATACCTTCACACTGGATACCACTCGCAAACCTTCAAAAAAACGAGCTTACTTCCGTGAGAAAGAAAAAGAGCAGTCTGGATCGGTTACTGTTGTCTTGGGGAAACGGTGTTTAAATGTAACAATTTTTATTGAGGTAAATTCACTTAATAACATTCAACAGACGTTCAAGTCAGTAAACCAAATATTTTTTATTTCTGTTTTATTTTTAAGAGTACTGCAACACTGAATCCAAACCTAACATTGCCCTGTTCTTGCAGGCCTGTCCAGAAGATGCTCTCAATCCTCTTAACAATGAGATTAAATTCAGTTTTTATGGTTTGCCTTCCGACAAAAGTCTCACACCAAGTCTCTCCCCGAAGGCTCTAACAGAACCCAATTTTCCCGTAAGCAATGTGCACGTTTTCTACTTTTACCTTTACTTTTTATGTAAAAACCTGTGCATTTCTCAGGCTCTTCAATGGTAGTGACAAACTAACTAAAAATATAAGCCGTTGGCCCATGCAGAGTGCAGCACTGGTCTAAGTAGAGTCTGTGCATGTGCAGAGGACCAAGATCCTTTTTAACAGTGGATCAAGAACATTGACTGAAATTATTTTGTCTTCAGTACAGAAAGTTTTGGTTAATGTTAGTCAGTTTCACAGTAATAAGCATGCAGCTGTCAAGCACCACATTGTTGCTGTGTAATACAAAGCCAGGTCCATAGGTATTACATTTACTCTTCAGCCTCTGAAACTGTATAAAAATGGTCTCATTTCTAAACCGTTAAATCAGCTACTTGTTAAACCCCATGAATTCAAGCTAAATATTTGCACTTCAGTCACATATTGTTTGATTTGACATCAACTTTAGTGGAGTACAGAGATATAATTACAAAACTATGGACTCAAATGCAAATGTAAAACTTTACAACTGGGATAGTTGTTGTGCTGATATCGCCATCCATATAACGCATCTCTGACAGAAATGGCGTGTAAAGTCTTCAGTGCTGCCAATGCCACCATCACTGCTAGCATGCAGCAGTAGAGACCATTGCTACATCTAAACACCACGAGAATGGCAGCATTGCTAGATGACAGAAAATGGATTAGCCGAGTGTTTAAGTACAATAAAACAGTTTCTTTTGAGTTTTAAAATAAAATGTATAATGAGTGAAATGTATAATGTAAGTACTTTTTTTTTTAACACTGTGCTCTCTTCCACAGTTAGTGTTTGAGATCAACTGTGGCACTGACAACAAATGCACTGATAACCTGAAAGTGGATTTCAGCTTCATCACGTGAGGCCCATTTACAGAAGTTAAGCTTTACTTGTGTCACAGTCAGGTGAACGTGTGGCTCATGGATTTGAAATGATCCAACACGTAAAACATGAGAAGCAGGGATGTTCAACAAAAAGCTAAATTTAATGCTAACAGCTACGTTAAAAATTAAACGCAACACAAGGGAATGGAAAAATCTAAATCAGGAAATAACAAAAGAGTGGAAAGAAACACAGAAAGGAGAAAAATCACTCTCAAAATCACGCTGGAGAGACAAGAATGAGAATAACCTAAAGCCAAAAACAAAAGGCAATCATGTCACAACACTTAAAAGCATCCCAAGAATAATACAACAAAGACTGGGCACCAAAAAAACCCAAAACAATAATCCAAAGCTCAAAATATGAGTACTAAAATCTAATGCTGACATATTTACTAGGAAACTCAAATACACAAAACCCCAGAACCATGTGTGTTTAGCTACTCTGTCAAAATCCTCACTCTTTATGATTAAAGTATCACAACAAAGCCACAAAGAGAAATAGAAAATTAATGAAAATTAAAAAGAGAAAAACGCTAACACAAATGATAGTGAATCTAATTATGATAGAGTATCTGGGACACAGAAGAAAAAAAAAGGTATTTATTATTTTCAGTCGAAATGTGGAGATTATAGTTGTTGTTTCAAGACAAGCTGCCATGGCTACTATACCATCTGAGTCAATTCAATCCTACATTGTTCATTGTGTCGTGCACTGAGTGAAGCAGGCAGCATTGGAGGACCCAAAGTGCAGACTCATAGACCAAACTCAAACTCAAAAGGCAACTTAATGTAGGACCTCAACGATACAAACCAGAACACACAGCAGAGAATGATGGAGAACACGACCCCGGACAGAGGGAGTTGCAGACACTAAATACACAAGGGAATCAGAGCAGAGAGGAAACACCTTGGGAACATGGCTGGCAACAATCTAAGCAAAACTGAACATGAGGCACGCCAGACAGAAGACTATCAAAGTAAAACAGGAAGTATGGGGAACACAGACACAGACAGAGACAGAGTTTTTTTGACAGAGGTGCAAGAGAGCAACCAAACAGACACACAGAGACATCACTAGAGAAACCAGCAGATAGACCACATAAAGACAACACTGACGTAACTGGAGAGGACACGCAATACTCTTTCGTATCTATTTGTGTGGAGACTCCCATTGTGTTTTTCTTTGTTCAATATCCCAGACTGTAAAAAGGGCATAGGGTATCATGTGCAAAATTATTTTTCTGCTTGCTACAATAATTAAATAACCAATACTCAGTGCAGTCTGTCTTTGCCCTGTTAGTAGTATGACTGTACAAATGTCAGGATGAGTTTTTATGGCATTTCATCAATCTGGTGTTCTAATGCACAATAAAGCATGGTTATTTAAAGGACTGCAATATAATGAAGTATAATTGATCAGTGAATCACTCTGAATCACTCACTTTCTAATTGTAGTTGTTCATAAGCTCAAATCCTGTACAACTTGATAAACACCATGTTGTCTCCTGATGCCGAGTTTTAAGCACTATTAATGCCTTATGCCTTGGAAATGTTGGCCCCGTGAGAGACTCTGTCTGGGTTATCCAGTGGCCCTTGCCCAGTGATAGCTGTGATAGCAGCAGAAATGGAATGGATGGCTAATCAGTAGATGTTAACATGTTAATGCAATAAGTTAATTTGGTAAACATACTACACCACTTAGCATCTATAAAATTTTACCATTTTAACATTCAGTTGAAAACTACACTATATTTAGCTTTTTTGTGCTTTTAGTTCAATTGCAAACTCGTTTTCCTCTCCTTTTATTCTCATTCGGCGTCATACTCCAGATCCTCGGTGGTTAAAGTGGGCATCGATGAGCTTTTGAATGTCACAATCTCAGTGGAGAACAGAGGAGAAAACTCCTACAACAGCCGTGTTATTCTCACGTACCCAGCTGGACTCTCCTACAGGAAGTTCACAGGTCAGCAGGTAAGGCATCAGGATCAAGACTGCATCAGTTCATCACTGATCCGCTGCTCTTCCAATCCATCCAGAATCTTTTTTTTTATAATAAAGGGAAGAATTGAATGCAAGTCCTTGGACAGTGAAGATGGTTCATCACGAGGAAGGACAGACTGCACTATTAACAAACCAATTTTTAAGAGCCAAACTAAGGTTTGTTTTTTAAAATTGTATTTGTGCAGAATCTCTTTTATCGCTTCATTTTTTCTGACTTTTGCACAATTTAAAGATGAAGAGAAGTCACCGTCATCTCTCTCATTCAATTAAGGCTTCCTTCATTGTTTCCTATGGAATTGATACCAACAGTCAATTTGAGAGGGAGATCTTTGTCACTGCAAATGCCACCAGGTACTGTTCCTTTGGTACATGTACTTGTAATTTAAGCAGTAGACCCACAGATACAGTGTATACATGTTTATTTCTCTCTTTCAGTGGCAATCAGAACCATGACTCTACTAGTGAATTCTACAAAAAGAAATCGATTGGCGTGAAATACAGCATTTTTACGACAATTAAAGGGTATGTGTTTTCTCTTTGTAACAGAAAACAACGCAAAAAATAAAAATAAAAAAAAGAAAGTGACCATTGTTCAATTACATTGTATTTAATCAATCTTTAAAATATGTTTAGCTCCCACAGCTACAGCAATTTCACATTTGGGAAGAATGATGTGCAGAAACCATTCCAACAATCAATAAGGGTAGAACATGACATCTGTATATATCTGTGTTTTGTAAAGTTAATTGTATGATTTAGCTCCAACTGTAATGATTGGTTGTCATTTTCTTTTCTTGTTTAGGTAACAAATGACATCAGAGCGCTTAATTTCACTGTGGTGATCAGGGTTCCAGTGAAGCTTGGTGAAAAAGACATTTGGGTGGATCCGAGCAACCTACAGGTAATATATACAGTACTGTGCAAAAGTCTTAAGCCACCCCTCATGTCTTTATATTTTGCTTCCAAAGAGCCAGTTGTTTATGTAAGTGGTCTTGAATAATAGTTCTTCAGGCTTTCTAAAGGTTTTGCTGTATTGAAGATTAAAGAAGGTCATACCAAATATTGACTTTTAAGCCGAATTGTACAAACTATGTTTTCATCTTTTATACTGTATATCAATGTATGCTTGCATGTTTCAATAAATTGATACAACTATTTTCCATTTTTATACATAGAGAAATGAGGGGTGGCTCAAGGCTTGTACACACACGTACTGTATGTTGTTTTAGGTACTAACTACAAAAATGGCTCAAGCTTAGCAGTGGAATGCATGCATGTGGTAAAATTGGGGTCGTAACTTTCAAATGTATTCTAGATTGCAGACTGTAAGCGTGTAAGTGATGAAGAACCACGTGTCAAAGAGTTTGTTCCTCAGATCCAAAAAAATAAAGTAGTGGTAAGTATGCCTTTAAACGTTTAGATTTAACATGACACTGGATGAACCTTTGTTGTATTTAGTCTTCTTTAAATGATCCACAGGACTGCTCTGTGGCCATGTGTAGAGCGTTCAGTTGCAGCACATTCCTAGAAAGGCAGAAGAAGAGGACGTATGAAATCTCTGGAAACGTCAGTTCACAATGGATAGAGCAGGTAACTGATGGGAAGTGCTACATTAGTATTTTTATTTTATTTTACACCAGTTCCTTAGTAGGTACAAACAACATCCATCCATCCATTCGCAGCTGCTTATCCTTTTCAGGGTTGTGGGGGGCGCTGGAGCCTATCCCAGCTGTCTTGGGGTGAGAGGCGGGGTACACCCTGGACAGGTCGCCAGTCTGTCACAGGGCTAACACACATAGACAGACAACCAGCCGCACTCCCGCATTCACACCTATGGGCAATTTAGAGTTTTCAATTAACATATCCCCACAAATGCATGTCTTTGGACTGTGGGAGGACGCCAAAAGACCCCGGCCTGATGGTGGAATTGATCTCAGGACCTTCTTGCTAACCACCGTGCCACTGTGCTGACCTCTTGTCCTTTCATGGTCAAAAAATAAAAATTGAATTTAAAATGAAAATATTGTCTAAATTTCTAGTTCTAAGGTTGTAGCTGGTTCCACCATGTTCCTCCTCCCTGCACAAACCTCGCCAGTCTGTCGCAGGGCTAACACACATAGACAGACAAGCAGTCGCACTCACAGTCACTCTCTCATTCACACCTATGGGCAATTTAGAGTTTTCAATTAACCTATCCCCATATATTT
>VURO01027538.1:0-17258 GCA_015108175.1 Pelvicachromis taeniatus
ACTGTAATTCATTATTATCAGGATGTCCTAAAAACTCTCTGAAAAACCTTCAGTTACTCCAAAATGCTGCAGCCAGAGTTCTGACAGGGACTGGAAAGAGAGAGCATATTTCTCCTATATTGGCTTCCCTTCATTGGCTCCCTGTTAAATCCAGGGTCATATGATTGTCGGGTTTTTCTCTGTATGCATTATTGTAGGCTCTACCTTACAATGTAAAGTGCCTTGAGGCGACTATTGTTGTGATTTAGCACTGTATAAATAAAATTGAAATTGAAATTAAAATGAAAAGGCATTGTTTTTAATACACAAGGGCAAAAAAGCAAACAGAATCAGCTATATTTCAATGAAATATACTTTATTCTTCAGTTGCAAAACCAAACTAAAGACATGTAGTGAACGTAATGCCCTAAATAAGCAAAAACAGAAATCTGTACAAAAGAAAAGACAGGAGGTTCATTCCTTCTGCTTTAGTGATATTTACAGTGAGTAACACTGCGCAGGTATGTAAAACATGCAGTATAAGCAGCATGCATTTGGTTCAGCAGCAGGTACTGTGACTGTTTAGTGCAGACACTATCTGAGTGATTGAAGTGGGAATGCCTGTGGAAAGAAACCTGCTCTTTAGTGCCTCCCAGAGGGGAGGAGTTGGAACAAGCCGTGTACAGGGTGAGAAGTGTCTGCAGTGATAACGTCTGCTTATTTCATTAGTAGATAATATCTGTTCATCAAATAAACAGGACTTGAGTCAGTCTGACTGTTCTTTGTAGTCTGTTCTTGTCCCAGCTGGTGGATGATTCAAACTATACAGTGATGGATGTGCAGTGAACAGACTGGATTACTGCAGACTGGAATTCAGAGGCAAGCTGGACTTTCTCAGCAAGTACATCTGCTGCTGGGACTTTTTAAAAATGTTGTCTCTGTTGAACAACCACACAAGGTCCCGAAAGATTGTAGATCCCAGAAACCTGAAGGATTGCACACAGTGCTGTTTAATAAACTGAGGGGGACAGTTTTGGGGGACTCCTCCTGTCCTGTCAAGTCCACTGTCATCTGTACAGTTTTGAGGATGTTCAGCTCTGGGTTGTTCAGAGTGCACTACAGGGGCAACTGTTCAATATTATATCTGTTTGCAAACTCATGACTATCCTTAAGGAGACCAATGACCATCATCATGACCATCAAGGCTGAAAAGAAGCTGGATGTGCTTCTTTCCAGCCTTATCTGCTGCTTCGTATCTGTCAGAAGGTTTTGGATTCATGAACAATTTGGAGTGCAGGACTATTGCTACTACTGAACGCCAAGCTGAGTTCCACAAACAGGACGCTAGCATATGTCCCTGGGCAGCTAGGATGTTGCTGGATGTTAGTCAGTCCTATTTTTAAAGCATCATCCACAGACCTAGGTTTAGATTATATGCAAATTTGATCACCAAGAACAAATAGGTGCTCTGTTTAACATCATATATTACTGATTGTAGTTGTATTTATGTTTTAATGTTGTAAAAATGCCACATTCACTGAATAAAGTCTATGAATCTACACCGATGCTCAACTGGGAAGGTCAAAGACTTTAGACGCTGTCAGAGAAAACTTTAGATCAACCTACTTTTGTCTCATTTTCTCTCAGATAGAAAAAGCTTAAAACATTAAAGCTCAAAGAGTCAGGTTCTTTGAACTGAAAGAACGTTTGAGATTAGCGTTTAGACTAAACATCAGAGTGTCTTTCTTCTCTTCAGAAAGTTTGTCGCAAAATTTAGACTGATGTGAATCGAGCTCAGAAACCCACTTCTTCAGAAAAGCAGACAGACACAGGTCTCACCTGGTTTTAATGGGTTAATATAGAAACAGTTGACGAACTGGTGCCTTCAGTGCGGTCAGATCGTCGTGAAAGTTGAATCTGTCGTGTCTCGCACTTTCTGTGAAGCCGTATCATCATTGGCTTGTTGACCTACAGAATAAGGTGCTACTTTGAGGTTTTGGCAGCAAAACCTTTTTTTTGTACTTGCCCTTGTCTCTTAAGTAGAGCACAGTGCACACAGTCTTCGATGGTTAATGCCCACTCAACTCTTCTGTCATATGTTTGACCGAAGACACACAGAGTATTCTGCTTTTGCCTCTGTGTGCATACCAGTTCTGACTTTTAGTGAATTGCATCTCGCCAGTAATATTTGCTTTAAAATCTACAGTTTATCTACAGAGTTCTTTTTTTTTAAAAATGTCTAAACGTGTTTTATTTTTGTATTCACATGCTTGCTTGCAGTTGTCTTAATATGGCACAAGTAAGCAGTCCTGTAGAAGCACTTCCTTTTTTGAGATGCAACTAATTTCAGGTCTATAAAGAACAGCATAGATGGGCGTTACTGTCCTCCTCTCTATGTCCTCTCCTCTCTCACGTTGAGAAGTAGTATGCAAAAACCTTCTGTACTAGTTAATTCTCAACCAATATGGGTGTACGTGGACTGCACTTTCTCCTACTTCTGCCAGTATTTGTGTTTTTTAGCAGTGAAGGTAATGAAGTTTTTCCTCTATTAGTTTTTATCATTTTTATTCAGAGAACATCATTTTTTGTCATTAGCAGCAGTAGTTGTTAACCCATGCTGTAGTTCATGCTTATTGTGATGTATTACAGAGACTATTGTGAAGACTATTGGGAGAGAACCAGATGTTATTCGAATTTGCTCCGGGGAAACGCTGAACAATCTCATGCAGACAGAGTGTAGGATCGGCACAGAGCGGCACAGGAGAAGAGAGTGCCGTCTGCTGTACCAACATGGACGAGAGGCATCAAACAAATGTGACTCCAGGTTCAAACTTATGATAGAAAATCAGAATGTATTTCTCCACCTGACGAATTTAACACAAGAGGATAGTGGGAACTACACCTGTGAGTGTGTACACAGGAGCGGAACATATAAGCTCCAACTCAACCTAACTGTGGAAGGTAAAGTGTGGATTTATTTAATGCCTTAATGTATTGCTGTGGTTTTGGTATTACTTATGTGGGTGTACAAAGCATAGACAGCCAACATGGAAGGTAAACACAGGTTAACGTTATGCTGAATGTGTTGCAGGATTTATTTTCTCGCCTCTTTTTCAGTGTTGATCATTTGAGCTTGAGCTTTTCTTTCATACATGGTTTGATGGTTTTTTTCAGGCAAGGAAGATTCGACCAGTTCAACAAATATATTCATTTTAATCCCTTCTGGACTCAGTGGTGCAGCAGGGGCCATCATTTTAACTGGAATTATTCTGGCATTTACCTACTGGATGAAAAAGCAACATAGGTAACAGACTTTAATGTTATTATGTGTTACTGCAATAGCTTAATTTTAATGCTAACTTTTTCTTTTTCTTTTAATTTAAAGATTTTTCTGGAGTGTAACTCACAAGTGATTTTTATTTATTTTTTTTACCTTGGTTTTTATGCCTGTGCATGTTTCTCTAACACTATCCTCTGTTGTTATCTAAAGGGGCTACTCAGTACCAGTAACACCTGGATTATCTGTGCAAGAAAGTCCCGGCTCTTTGGTGAGTCATCTATTTAAAGTCTAGTTTAGGTTAAAGTCTAATTAAGTTTTAGACTTTAGCTGCTGCTTCTTTGAGTGGCACAATGAGCATTAGAAAATAATGAAGTTGTCATTAACTGATTAATTAACATTGTGAGTGAAAAGTCTAAAGAAGGCTGTGGATGAGCGCTACCTGACACAAAAGCAGTCGTGTCATGTACTACAAACATTTTCTGTCCATTTAAAGTTTGTTTTCCTCTAACCAGAGAATGCGTGTAACACATAAGTGACAACTGCGCAGATTTCAATAACTTTTACTCAACATAATTAAGATTTGTTGATTATTTACATTAAGTAATTTGTGCAAAGTGGGCTTTTGTTTTTTTTAAATTGCTATTATTATAATTGTGTTTTGGTTGGAAAAGCAACTCCCTGATTCTCCCCAAACTCCTTTAATGTTATTGTTATTATATTATTTTATTTGTTTTTTCTTTTTATATTTTTAAAATGGATTTATTTTCTTTCTTCTTTTTAAAAAAAACATACTTCAGTCCGATAAAGTACGTTGGAATATCTCCAATTATTATGGTAGTCAGTAGTCCCAGTGACTGTTATATAAAGAGGAACCCAGGGTATGGTGGGTGGTTTTGGTGGTGGTCTTACTTTGAGCAAAAGCTTTTGTGTTTTATGTGCTGCTCCTCCTTCTTCTCAGATACTCCCAACAAATCCCTTCCTCTGTTCTTTACTAATTCTGACATTTAATTGTTTTATTTTACTTGTTACTTATATGTTTAAATGAGTGCACATGTACGTGTGCACATATGTGTAGATAAACTTCGATGTCAGGATAATGATTGTTATCACCATGGCTATTCCTTCTTTCTTATCTCATTTGATTTCATTACACCTCTCTCCCTCTTTCTACCCTGTCTGTTTCAGCTTGTCCTGTTTTCCTTATTGTATGTCCTTTTCCTGTTTTTGCTTCATTAAAAATAAAATTATTAAAAAAAATCTTCTTATAGGATAAAGGTGATGCAGAGGACCCCTACACCAGCCTTCAGCAGCCGACCAATGATCTCTACGAGACCGTCACCCCGCTTGAACATCAACACAGTTTCAGGAAAAACTTAACAAGAACCACAGAAAATGTCTTCGGTGATGATGAGGATGATGATCCAGACTATTCTGTCTATGAAAACTAAAAAAGTAAAAGTCAGTCTAGTATCCAACATCTGTGCATTTCTATCAACACTATTCTCACCAGTGACTAATGCGTATATGTATCACGAGTCACCGGTAAGTTCAAACCATTATTCTGGTGGATAAAGTCTTAACATGTCAAACTCTTTAAACTGTGATTTACTTGCTTATATATTCTCTTTATTACAATACAAATACAATGAAATGTGTGAAATATAACTTGCGCCACGAGCTGTTTCATGTCTTGAGTTCTGTACAGTCATCATCAGATCTACCTGCTACAGACTCGTCACTGCCAGACTCCATGAATCTTCTTAAAGATATTACAGAGAATTACATTTACAGTTGTGTCAAGAAAGAAGAACGACTGTGTAGTCCGGTGAAAAACTAAATACACGTCATGATTTAGTAGCTTGTAGAGCCATGTGGGTAATTTTGCATGCACAGGTCACACTGCAGCATTTCAGTCATGTTGAGGTTTTGACTTTGACTGGGTCACCTCGATTTTTTCTTTTTCAGCCATTCTGCTACAGATATGATATATGTTTGGGATCATTGTCCTTTCAAATGACCCAGATTCACCCATCCTCTTGCTGTTAAACAGATGACCTCCCATTGACCTCTAGAATATTTTGGCATACAGAGGAGTTCATGGACAACTCAATGCAAGGGCCCCAGGTCCTGTGGCTGCAGAGCAAGCCAGAATCACCACGGTGCATAACAGTTGGTCTGAGGTGTTTGTGCTAATATGCTGTGGTTGGTTTCTTTGTATTATGAACAAACATCTCCAGTTTGATGTCATCTGTCAAAGGTGATTGTGCAAGAAGTCTTTTGGTTTGTTCAACAGCAGCTTTGCCAATCTGTGCTGCATTACTCTTTTCAGTGAAATGGGGATTTCTCCCAGCATCTCTTCCAAATGAACCATACTTGCTCAGTCTTTTCTAACTGTACAGTTATGAATTTTAAAATTCCAAATGCTGACTGTGGCCTTTACAGTCTGAGCTCTGTTTCTGTGAGCATTGCACTGGTTGACCTCAGTGGAGAATTTGTCAGGATGTCTACTCCTGGTATGATCGTGGCATTGTGTTAACACGCCACGGTTAAATGTTTATGTGCATATTTTTAAAGTATATATAATTAGTTGTTAAATCGACCATTGCGGTTTCCCCACACTTACCTCAGCCTATGACTTTTTTTGCTTGGTTACATGTGAATCACAAATAGGAAGTGGCTCTGAGTTAAGTATGTAGAAGCATGAGGGTTCTGCTTAAGAATCATCTATTTCCATCCTATTGTTTCTTTACCTACAGAAGATTACATACAGCTAATGATCTCTACCAAACACTTTCCTCAGACCACCACCACACCCAGACAAATTCAGCACAGAAACCGTCCCAGCTTAATTATCAAGAAATGGATCAGAGTTGTAAAACCTCAGAAAAACCAAACGCTAGGTCACCATGCACTGTTGTTTGCCACTTTGTTTAAATATGCTTTTGCAATGTCACAAATTATTATTAATTATTATCAATTATTATTTCCATCTGCAGTAATGGTTCATCGAGATCTTATTTTGATTATGGGAAATGTCCTATTTTCCTGAAACACTGATCATTTAGGAAATTCATTAGCTGACTTCATTTCTTTATGAATATGATATTGTTTAATATTGTTTACCTAGATGTGATCGAGTGAAATAATCCCAGCCTAAAACTCTTCACCACAGACTTATATGAACCAGTCTTCATAACATTGGATGAAACTGTAAATACAATAAAATGTTGATGCTGTTGTGTTCCCTTTTTATAAACAGGGTCTTAAAAGTGACCCGTGATCCTGTTGTTTCAGTAGCTACGTAGAGCTCATGATCATATATGAATAGATCAAACTGTAAATCAAGAGCTTCACCTTTATGCTCAGCACTCTCTTTACTTCAACAGACTGGTGAAGTCTGTTGCACCAGCAGCTGTAAAGGTAGTCAGCAACTCAGACTTGGTGTTGATGCTCATTCTCAGAGCTTCACACCTGACTGTGAATGACTCTGGTGCAAGCTGGTAACCTCCACCTGACAAAGTCAACATGACCGCATCATTTCCAAAAAGCAGACCATCACTTGGATCCACCTGGAAATTCCTTCCATAAAAACTATGAACAGAATTGGTGACAAAGCGTAGCCTTGGCAGAGTTCAACACCCACTGGAAATGAGTCTGACTTGTTGCTGGCAATGCGGACCAAGGTCTTGCAACGATTGTATAAGGATGAGCCAGACACCATACCTCAAGGCGAACCTCATCTTCCCCAGAGGCCCAGCTACCAAGGAGTTGTTTAGCTGCCTCAGTGAACTAACCAAATAATGGGTGTGTCACTGGTAATACGAGGTCCTTGAAGATTTCCTTCCACTTCCTGAGTATATTCTCTGTTCAAGTCAGCGACACCCCGAACCCAAGGTGTAGAACATGGTCCATTATCCGAAGTTCTGCTGGAGGTGGGAGTTAAAGGTCTCAGAGACAAAGGCCTCTGCCAGTGTGTGAGAGTGTGCGAGGTCTGTCCAGCATGAACTCCTGCCACCTGATTCAACTCACTGCCATGTGATCAGTTGACAGCTCAGCTCCTCTCTTCACCCAAACATCCAGAACATGTGGCTGTGACCTATGTGTTCAGGTGCCACATGCACTTATGGATATTTGAATGTGGTGTTCATTGTGGACAAACTGTTATGTGCACAGAAGTCTTTTCTAATGACACGCTGTCCTGATTGGTGCAGTTTTCATACTACTCTGTGATGTCATTGAGATTCTCTCCATTGTGGAAATTTCCTCAGCTTCCTTAGGAAGAAGTGTAGTTTTGAACCTTCCAGATGATCTGTAGTGTGTTATGAGTCCCGGTGAGATCCTCACTGACGTGGATGCTGAGGAGTTTGATCGTCTTCAATTTCTCCACCTGAATCCCTACGACGTATAATGGGGCGTGCCAGTCTTGCTTCTTCCTTGGCTCAATAATCATAACCTTTGTCTTCTCAGCCTTTAAAGAGAGATGCTTTTCTTTGCACCAGGACACCAGCTGGGCCACCTCTACCCTATAAGCTGCCAATCAACAGCCAGATGATGGTTGTGTAGTCAGCTAACTTGATGGAGGTGTTTCTCTGAGCGAGGACGCAGTCATATGTGAAGAGGGTGTACACGTACAGGAGTGGCCTGAGCACACAACCTTGTGGGATCCTTGTTCTCAATGTCTTTGTTCCAGTTATGACCACATGAGGTCTATCTATAAGGAAGTTCAGGACCTAGCAGCAGAGGGATGGCAGTAGTCCAAAGATGAATAGCTTTCCAAACAGTCTGCTTTGGATGACAGCGTTGAATGCGGAACCGTAGTCAGTATAAACAGCATTCAAGTGTAGATGTCCTTTTTTGTGGGTGAATTACTATTGTAGCATCTTTACTTCCAGTATAAAGCACCTTGAGGCAACTGTTGTGATTTGGTACTATATAAATAAAATGTAATTGAATTGAGTTTGATTATTTTTGTGTTGGTAATGGTGGTGTGATATTAAATATTGCAGGAGATCTAATGTGTCCAGAGCTGTTTCTTGAAATGGGACATGACAAAATTGAAGGGAGCATGACAGGGCGATGGTCATTCAAACAGGTTATGTTGTTTATCCTAGAGCGGGGCACTGTGGTTGTGGGCTTTAAGCATGTAGGCATAAAATGACTACAAGAAACTATTTTACAGACATGTCACAGTAGGTGCTTTTGGGGGGCAGTTCTCCTCAGGACCTTGAATGTCTCAGTCAAAGTCAGAGTGAGTGAAGAGCTCGATGCTGCCTCGGCTAAAAGAATCTCTCTTGGTTAGTGTTGAGGATGTCAAAGCAAGCGTAGAAATCATTCAGCTCATCGAGCATTGTGGTTGGCTGTGACCCTGCTGTTCCGCTGCTGGAAATCGGTGATGCGTTGCACATGCATCAAGAATCAGAGATGTTGTAGTATCCCTCCAGCTTCAATCTGCCATACCGCTCTGTTTCCCTGATATATAAGTCTACACAGGTCATATTTGGCCTTTTTCTAGCTCGCTGCATCACCTAAGGAAAATGCAGAGGAGTGTGCATGCAGCACAAAGCAAAAAGCATTCTGTTTTGAAAGTAGGCCATGCTGTTGCTCAAAAAGTCACGCAAATACAAAGTCACACAAAGCGGGGCCTAATTTTCCAGTCACTTTTGAAGTCAGCATGTGAACAAAGTCACTTCCGTCAAGTAATGTGTGTTTTGACATCATGAGACAGTTTATAATTTCTAAATGCATTTCCTTTTTAAACAGGCTTTGAGGTCTAGTTAGCCACAAAAGGCAAATTACTGAGGGGGCAAGTCTTCCTCCTTTCAATTTAGTCTACCTTACACTGACACCAGCTACTGTTACCTCCTCACCAATATGTCTGTACGGAAACTTTGCTTTGTCCTGCTTCTGCCTATACTTGTGTGTTCCAGCCATGAAGGTAAATACTTTTTTAATAATCATGCCTTCAGTTATTTTCTATTTCTCTTTGCAGTTACATAAAAAAGTGATGTGCTTTCACAGACCATTAATCATATTATGATAATTATAGCAATGATTAACTCAGACTGTGTTTTATATTGAATGAAAATGACTATTTGCAGAGACATTCATGATGAAGGCTGGAAAGGAACCAGTTGTCACTCGAATATGTAGCAATGAAACACTGAACGTTATCATGCTGATAGTGTGTAAGCTCAGCACACAGAGGAGCAGAGGAGAAGAGTGCAGTCTGCTGTATCGACATGGACATGACTTTGAGCACGAATGTGACTCCAGGTTCACGCTGATGAAAGAAAACGGGACTGTGTTTCTCCACCTGACAAATTTAACATCAGAGGATAGCGGGATCTACACCTGTGAGTGTGTACACACTGGTGGGACACAGAAGCTTCATCTCAATGTCACTGTGGAAGGTAAGAATTATAAAAATATAACATGTTCATTTACAGCATGGGTACTCAAACATAAAAAAGTGGACCCGAGTACAGTTTTTAATTTGATTTGTGTAGCTTGTTTCAGTCTGTCTGGGGATGCTTTTTATATTCAATGCTGTGATGACAGATGTCCTGATGATGCCAGTAATACAATATCGCATTGTAATCAAAATGCTTCTTTATATTTAATCTCAGAGGAGGAAGAGAAGAGCAATTCGACAGACACGTCTATTTCAGTTTATTTGATCAGTGCAGCAGGAGTCGTCATTGTAACTGGAGTTAACCTGGCATTTATCTACTGGTTGAGACGTTGTGGGTGAGAAACTTTCATTCTTGTAAATAGTTTGAAGAATTTATTTATTGTGCTCATTGCAAACTGCTGGCAGGTGAAGTTAAAAATAAATGCCAGATATATTTGCTCTGTAACTCTCTCAGATGGTTTTCTAGCATTTCTCTCTGTGCATGTGTGAATGCATGTTTCATTAACACTGACATTCTTTCTTATCCAAAGTTGCCGTTCACGGTCAGAAACAGTTGAAGTGTCTGTACGTAAATCTTCATCTTCTGTGGTGAGTAATCGATTCTTAAGCTCTATACCTGCACAGTCAAAGTAGTGAGAAGTTTAATGTTTGTCATTTTAGTTACAAAGACATACAACTGAAGCTCTGAATACAAATATCTACAGTGCATTTAAACTCTGTGTACACAGTTGGACAGCTGAGGGTTCAAAAAAACACTTTTACCCACCAGTTTTTACTTAATCCAGAAATCTCAGAAACATGGTTTCTAACCAGATACTTACCCTGGACAGCATTACCTTGGCCTCCAGAATCACTAGGAGGAATATTGCACCAAGACATATACGCCAATGTGCATATATGAAACAAATATGTAGGACTGCTTTCATTCATTTGCACAATATCACTAAAACGTAGGCACTAAAGGAGTGTCACGTGATGCACTGATTGTTTCTTCTTCACTAAACTCGTTCCACTCTGTTTTTATACACCACTACAGGATTTAATCATTAGTCATTTTTAAACTCTCCCATATTTTGCTTTTGTACTTTTTCTCTGTTTTCTGGTTCTCTTTTTTTTGGTCTGGTCGTTTCTAATATTGCAGGGCCTTAGAGTGTTTTACAATATACCGTATATCTACCAATAGTAGCCCCGGCGTTTATTCAAAAAATTATTCGGCTGGTTCGGCGTTTAAGAGACCGGCGGTTGTTGGAGACCGGCTCTTATTCCCTTTTCAGACGGAATGGACGTTTTGACTTTCTTCCTTCCCTTTGATAGCATCCAATGACAAAGCATTTTTGACACAAAAAGGTATTTGCCATATGATTTACTGCAGGAGGGCGGTAGCCCAGATGGTACGAAAAGAGTAGTAGTGTACGGAAAAGGTGGTGGGTCATTGGAGATAAGCGTTTACTACAGAACGGCACTTCTGGCTAATATTGGAGACCGGCGTCTATTTGTCGTGACATGTTTTCAAACCCAGCGTTTAGTAGAAACGGGCGTCAATAAGAGACAGGTCACTACTGGAAGATATATGGTAAAACACATTGAGACAACTGTTGTGAATTGATGCTCAATAAATGAATTGAACTGCATAATCATCCAGTATAATTTCTGATATTATTTTCTTATAGTATGACAATGACCTGGGGGACCAGTACAGAAGCCTTCGGCAGCCAGCAAATGATCTCTATCAAAATATCACCTCAGTTCGCTATCAACGTAACCTGAGGACACATGCAGCAAGACGCGCTGAAAATATCCTCAAGGATAATCTGGAAATAGATCAGGAGTCTGACTACGAAAACATTTGATTGAAAACTCATGTTCACTTGTAGTTTATTTCACTCATCCAGTTGAAGTTTACAGGGGTGCTGGAGCCTATTCCAGCTATCCACACTCTGGACAGGTAACCCATCTGTCACATCGCTAGCAGACAAGAGACAAACCTTCATGCTCACACCTATGGCCAATTTAAAAGGGCCACTTAACCTAAAGCAAGCATGTTTTTGGCCAGTGGGACAAAACCTGTTAAGAAGCCACACAGGCATTAACTCAGTACTAACATGTTTGTGTCCACCTTGGGAGGTATTTGCCAACAAAGAGAGCCAACGGAGAAGTGTTTTCAGCGATTGCAGATGTGCTCCTGTGCAGTTTTCTAAAATCCCTACTGCACAGTCATGATGCGGATAAAACTGTCGAATGCTGACTGGTTGACCAGCAACGGCAAAAAGCGTGAAAATCAACATCACAGAGCAAAAAAGACTCAGTCACAGACAGCAGCTGCAGTGGACACTTTTCACTGTTTTTCAACCTCAGTTTCACTTCAGTGCTTTGGATGTTATTACTTACTTGTTGGCTGATGGAAAAACTAGAGTAGCCCACAGACTGTTTGTGCCATTTATTTTTGACACTGCCCCCATCTGATAACAGACGCACGCTGCAGGTGGTTTGAAGCTGCCCAAAGACTGCCCAGAGACTGCCACTGCACTACAACTGAAACACAATTTCCACATTAAGGTATTAACTTACAACAATACTGTGTTACAGTCAGTTTTCTTATTGAGACACATTAATACCAATAAGCTGCTAAGAGGATGTTGTATTACATTTACATGTCTGTTTTAGCACTTTAACAGTTGCATCTATCTAACTTGTTAATCATGCAAGATTATTGCAAGCATTGCTCTGTAATAGTGCCACATTTTGGACCCCAGGAGGTCTGTGGGTTCATGCTGTATCTGCATGATGTTTGACCTGGCAGTCTTTCATAGCCACATAAATATTTTCTTTTAAACATTTTTATTGTTTTTCAATGATAGTTACAAGCCAAATACTAAGCTATAATTAAGTACATTGTTAAAGTGTTTCCCTAGATACACAACGAGGTTTTACATCAAAAGGTCATCTGTCTGCACATAAAACAGAAGCTTTCATGCAGATGCACTTCCTGTTTAGAGACTTTGAGGTTTAGGTAGTGACAAGGGTGATTTACTGAGGGTGCAAGTTTTCCTCCTGTCAACACTCTACTTTACAATGCCGCCCACATGCCACTCCTGTCCAGTCTTGAAAGTATATATGTTATGCTACTGATCCTGATTCTAAAAGGTCAAGACAAGACTCTTGTCTTGTCTTGACCTTTTAGAATCAGGATCACTTGAGCATGCACTAATAAAAGCTGCAGTTGTAATAGGGGGTAAAGTGGTGTGCATAATATGGGCTTGGATAAGATGTCAGTAATGCATTCGCATTAAAATAATATCTTTTTTTTTTTTACATATCATGTAAAAATTACTCCTGTGACATTTTTTCTCTCTCACAGTTTTGGGAGAGAAAGAGTCCTGCATTTTGACAAATATGCAAATTTTAGTTTATTTGATAGGTGCAGCAGTAGCCATTATTGAAATTAAGAGTTTGACAGTGTTGTTGTATTTCCAGCAAAGTGCCTGCAAAGTGTAAAAAAAATAAAATGTTAAAAAAGGTCAACTGATGATAGCTTAAAATAGGTCACATAAACAGCGCTATTTAAGTCATAACGGCAACTTACAAATGCATGACTGCTCAACAGAACCCACACAATGATCTAATGTACAAAAACACGGAGAAGTACGAGGCGTCCCCTGGTGTCTGGCTGCAGTATAGGTCATAACCATGCGTCCTCCATGACAGCAGGTAGGACAGAGGTCAAACAAAAAGCAAAATGTTTACCTCAGATAAAATATATCCCAAAGAGAAAATATTGGACAGAACAGGCCAGTTAAACACACAAAAGGATACAAACACTAAAGAATTATCTAAAAATAAAAAAAACAAAACCAACTGTTAATTTAATACTTCCTTCAAATTAAGAGTAATCAAATACAAACTGACCAAATACCTACCTCAGAAATCAAAGAAAACAAAATGACATACATAAGATGAGTGGTTTTGATTTCCCACCCATGAAAAAATGATGCTTGGTATACCCCAAACAAAACTTCCTGTAGTAGAAACAGCAGTGCTGCATTCAAAAAGCACATCACTTTGTCCCCCATTACCCACAAACCTCAACAGTCTAACAGACCCTCAGCACCGGCAAAACATTAGCAAAAATTATGGGATACGTGTCATTATTTATGAGTGTGTGTGTGTAAACGTACATGAAAAAGTCAAATAAAGATGTTGGTGTGTGACATTACTGACTTCTGGTGTGGCCTTCATAGAATAAGTATATTTAGTAATTAATAGTTAATAGTGTGTAATTGATACAATAGTAGTTGTAAACTTTGAATATAACCTGCCCTCGACCACTATCAGCCTCCACGGTGGATTAGTCAGGTAAAAAGAGACGTGACAGTGAAAACTGTTATGCTTTGATCGACTCATTAACCCATTAATCTCACTTCATTGCACGCTCCTGGGGACTGGTGATTAGATCGTTTTTGCCTGGGGTCGTATGTGAACACTACAAATACAAGCATGTCCGGTTTAGTGCAGGTAAGACTTTTGTAAGTACTTGACTGATTGGATGAAGCTGTGTGATGACTTAATGCCCTGTTTTAGTTTAAAATACTTATAACTTTATGATAAATGCTGACTTTGTTGTAACTTTTAAAATATTATCCATCCTTCAGTATGTAATAATTCCACTGTGATAAAGAAAAATGAGCTTGTTTTCTTTTTGTATGTGAGCTGGCTCAGTCCTGTCGGTGCACTTCCTTATTACATAAATTCACACCTGTGAAGGCCAACAGCAAGCTTCAGCGTCTTTCTTTCCGCACATCTTTCTCTTCACTAACCGCGGCTCTGTGACTTATAGACATGTTGACAAGCACGGACGCACCGAAGCTTTGCTTGATTTTGCTTTTACCGCTAGCCGCGTCCCATGATGCTGAAGGTAATACAAGGAAACTATTTTCATTATGCATCATTACTATTTTTTAAATTTATGACCTCCTTGTTTTCAGTTTAAACTAAACACATTATTATTGGATTACAAAGATGGTTTAACATTCACAAAACATAAAAACTAAAGTAATCTCTGACGCACACTGAATTTTGCATTTATACTGTATTTTGCTGTCACTGTTTTCAGAGACTGTTGTAAAGACAGTTAGGAGAGAACACGATGTCACTCGGATTTGTAACAAGGAAAGACAGACGACTATTGTTTTGATCATCTGTAAGATCAAAAGACAGAGCGACACAGGAGGAGAGTGTCATCTGCTGTATCGACATGGAGTGAACTTTACTCGGGAATGTGACCCCAGGTTCTCAATAATCAAAGAAAATGAGACTGCCTTTCTCGAGCTGACCAGCTTGACACCAGATGATAGTGGGAACTACACCTGTGAGTGTACAAATACAGAAGGGACATATATTGTCCACATCAGTGTCACTGTGGAAGGTAAATGCTAGATAATAATATTTAGCATTGTGTCATCATTGTATTGACCTATTTACGTGTTTTATGCGTGTAATTTTTAAATTTCTTTTCTTATTTTCACTTGTGGTCTCTCTCCATTATACAGCAGTTTAAATACACTTACTGATTTATTTATTAGGTACACCTTTGTAGAACTGATTTGGACCACCTTTAGCCCTCAGAAATGGCTCATTTTTTTGTGGCACGGCTTCAACAAGGTACTAAAAATAGTCCTTAAAGATTCTCAAGGTGTACTGAAATTACATCGTCACCCAGTTGCTGCAGATTTGTGAGTTGCTCTTATTTGATGAAAACCTTCTGTTCCACCGCATCCCAAAAGTGCTCTAGTGGATTGAGATCTGGTGACTGCGGAGGCCGTTTGAGTACAGACATGTGCAGGAAACCAGTTAGAGATGATTGCTTCCTGTTGGAAGCAGCCATAAGACGATGGGTATGTTTTTGGGTGGATGTGGTCAGCAACGATAATTAGGCAGTCTGTGGTGTTTAAATGATGCTCAGTGGTTACTAAGGAGCCCAATGTGCAAAGAAAATCCCCCACACAGCATTACACCACCAGCAGTCTGAACTGTTAAAAAGCAACTGATCAGGCAAGGCATCATTCTTTCAGGCTTCTGTTGTCAGGACTTGCAAACTGTAGCCACAGGTTCCTGTTGTTAGAGGACAGCAGTGACATCTGGTGTGGTGTGGTCTCTGCTGCTGGGGCAGCTCTGCCTCAAGGTTTGATGTGTAAAAGTAATTTTTACCCAGAGAATCACAGCTCACTGGATATTTTCTATTTTTCAGACCATTCTCTGTGAACGCTAGAGACGATTGTGTGGGAAAATCCCAGTCGATCAGCAGTTTGTGAACAACTCGAAACAGCAACATGCTTGGTTTGACCTTCAGTCTTGACCATGTCGGCTTAAATGCATTGATTTGCCGCCATGTGATTGACAAATGAAATGAACACTGGAATATTTGTGTTACACCCTGAACAGGTGTACCTCATAAAGGGGCCAGTGAACGTGTATAGAAACCAATTTCAGTTTATAGAAACGTACAGAAAAGAGTACAGTGGCAATATTTAAAGCTCTGTGGTTATAAACCTGGGGTTTCATTACTTCACTCAGAGTTTCAGTAGATGTAAACTGTGTTTTGATTTGTGTTTTGAAGTAAAGGATTATGATGTTTCTTTATATATTGGACAGATTTCAGAGCATTCTGCTGACAAATACGTCTTTTCAATGATTTAGACACAAACGAGGCCCACACTTCAACAGAAAAATCTTTTTCCATTTATCTGACTGGCATTGTGATCATCCTTATAACTGGAGTTATTGTGGGATTTATCTGCTGGAGGAAAAGTAACAGGTGAGACTATGTTTATTGTAATAATTGAAAGATGATGTAGCTATAAAGAAAGTAAAAGTAAAGAATCACATTTCAATAAATGAAACATCAATAAATGTTAAGCATCATGTCTTAAGACATTAAGAGAGACGATAATATAAATGTTGAAGTTCTTTCTTGATTTTTCTCGTGAATGTGTGAATACATGTTACACCAATGCTGACATCCTTTCTTATCATAGTGGCTGCTTAACGTCAGGAACATCTGGAACATCTGTACCTGAAAATCCCAACGATTTGGTCAGTGAGTTTCTGCTACAATCTACAGCTTAGCTAGTTAAAAGTTTGCTATTGAATATAAAAATTTACATTTATGTTTTATACTCTAACTCAGGACTCACCAACCTTTTTGAAAGTGAGAGCTACTTCTTGGGTACTGATTAATGTGAAGGGCTACCAGTTTGACACACACTTCTGAAATAACAAATTTCCTCAATTTAACTTTAATTATATGTTATCATTAATAATTAATGATATTCATCTATGTAAAGACACTGATTATGGCAACTGTTTCCATGGAGACCAGCTAGCGCTGATCTAATATTTAATAATAAACATTTTTTAATATATTATCTCTAACAAATTGATACCAATGCAATTGTGATTAAAAAAAAATAGCAACAAAAAATAAAAATCGATGCAGTAAGTTGTTATAGTGAGCTATTTTTAGAACAGGCCCGCGGGCTACTCATATGGTCCTTGCGGGCTACCTGGTGCCCACGGGCGCCATGTTGGTGA
>VURO01027539.1:0-20021 GCA_015108175.1 Pelvicachromis taeniatus
CGGGCATGTCCCACCGGGAGGAGGCCCCGGGGCAGACCCAGGACACGCTGGAGAGATTATATCTCTCGGCTGGCCTGGGAACGCCTTGGTGTTCCCCCGGATGAGCTGGAGGAGGTGGCTGGGGAGAGGGAGGTCTGGGCTCCTCTGCTTGGGCTGCTGCCCCCGCAACCCGGCCCCGGATAAGCGGAGGAAGATGGATGGACGGACCCGGGAGACTAGTGAGGGTCAGGGGAAAGATGAACGCAGGTTAGCCTGCTCCAGAGCACTCTGGACTGTACATATCATACATTTTATATTTTTGTTTTTCATTTTTAAATTACAACAATTTGAAGCAAAAGCTTTTCAGATTGCTGTTATTGTGTGCAGAATTTTGAGTTGAAAAATGAATTTATTATATTTTGGAATAAAGTTGTAAAATGACAATATCTGGAACAAGTGAAACGCTTTCAATACCTTCCAGATGCCCTGTTATTGCCCTTTAATTTATAAACCGTATAGCTGGCAGTAAAACCATCCACAACCCGAGTCAGACGAAGGGGAAACAGGCTAACATCCAGGCATGACGAGGATCATCCACTTAAAATAAATAAGTGTTATCTGAGCGACTTCTTTGGCCCTGCAAAGCAGAGTTACTACACGGGATCTCCAGTGGCTGTACTGTGATGTTTCCCTAGTCGCTGGGATTAAATCCCGGGTTGTGTTGACTGTAGGGGGGATTTTTGCTGGTCCAGGATGAGGGCTGCTTGATGGATCCCCAAATACTATGAACAGATTCCAGCCCTGCTATGTGGTCGGCTGCTGTTGTCTTTCATGGCAGATTCCTTTGAGGCAGGAGTATCTGAAGGAGTCTGCAGTGAGGCGCTGCTCAATGAGCAATTTATATGTCCTCAACAAAGCTGCTTCTTTAGACCCTGAAGGCAGGTCTTAATTGTTAGACGTGATATCTCCACTCTCCCTCTCTGCTTTCTTTGACTGTTTTCTTCCCTCTCCTCCCACCCACCCACCCTCCCTCCCTGCAGCTATTAGGAATTGGATTTGGAGCAGAACGATCCATTTAGTTTCTCTCCTCCATTTCCATCCCTCTCTCCCTGCTTCCACACCTCCTCTGTAGGTTTCTCTCATCAAAGCCCGGGCTTAATCTGTCTATTTTTACCTCAAGGAATGAAAGCAAGGGATGAGGTAATGCTTTTGCTGTCCATCAGGTGGGCAGTGGTGCATGAGCTCTCTGGTGTACCATAGCATACGGAGCTAGTGCCACCATGTGGACCAAGATGAGAAGGGGTCTTATGAAAGCAATAGGACGAGCATGCACAGAACTGCCTTTTCATTTACTCGCCAGTAATGATCAAAAGAAAACATCAAGAACATGACAACAGATAAAGATGGACAAAAAGCCACTGATGATAGCTTTAAGATAAGCGTGACCCACTGCCTCGATTCACATGAACACAGTCAGACCGTTAGAGAACTCAAAGCATCTTATGATACAACTATAAAAGCAGAGCTCCCCCTAGTGGGTAAGCACAGTAAGTGACTATGACAAAACAAAGGGTTTTATTCGTAAAATAAAAAGCAGAAAACTTTGATTTCTGCTTTGATTGTTAAAACATAACAGAAACTGCAGGCACAAGACATGAAATGTGACCATCACAGATCAACATTTAAACCAGCAGAAAAACAAATAAACACAAAAAAAAAAATAGATGTGTGAAAGTGAAGACATGTTATTTATCAAGTTTTTAAAGATATGTTCATCCAAATGCTAAGCTGTCATGCTTTACGGTGCTTTACCAACCATTTAACGCAGAGGTGGAGAAACCGTTTTGTTCATCATATAACTGTAGTTCAGGCACAAACGAAGGTATGAAGGTAGAAGCAGGCAGAAGTCTAACATCTGGGCCGACATTCATTAAGACTCTCGGAGCAGGAAACCAGACAGCTGTCACGCTGGCACATCTTTAGTCGTGCTTTTGAAAATCAGGAGTGAAAGCACTGAGGGAGTGTTTTAACTTCAGTCTGGGTAAATGCAGACATTTCATCCAGATTTTCACTAATAACTTAAACTCCACATGAAAAACCATCTGAAATGTCAATATAGTCAATATTTTCAATCCTGCTCTAATTTGCATTTAGTTTTTCTGTTACGAGAACTTTTTGGAAATTTAGTTTTAGAATCCGAGAGTGCTCCGAAAACTTTCTTATTGTGGAGGAAAAAAGAAAAAGTAACAGATAATCCTGCTATTTACAAGTGGAACACATCCTACTGTCAGGAGAGGAGACGAGAGCCAATGCATTGTGGGAGTTTCACGTTATTTTTGCTGGGGTGAGAAGCCCCTACGAACTAAACACAGCTCCAAAATCGCAGTGGTGAGGCCCGAGGAGGAGGAGGAGGAGGAGGAGGAGGAGGAGGAGGAGGAGGATGCCGGTGCTGCAGCTCAGAAACCACAGCTGTTATCTTTGACTTTGCATGAAGCGGACACTCCGAGGAAAACGAACGAGCTTGTTGGTGAACGTGTGGTGAGATGCAGCAACACCCTCAAAGGTACTTGTACAGTAAGCTACACACACTCTGCAAACGTACTGCAATACGCTGGTGACGCGTAAAACTTTAATGGTAGTAATCTGGGAATATAAACGAATATGGGCCGAGATGCAACTACAGCAAGTATTGTGCTAGAGTCCATTAGCCTGAGACAACAACAGTGCTAACCTTCCAACACATAAGGATCCTCCTTACACACACATTGTTTTTTGTGGAGCGTACAAAATGTATTTTAATATTATAGTGGACATTAAAAAAAAAAAAAAGACAAATTAAAAACAATATCAGCATCAGGAATTCATACCCTTCCTTTCTCTACCTGCACTTGAAGGCACCGTTGTGACAGCATTGATGGGGTCTGACAGAGAAGGTAAAAAAGTGGCATGAGTCCGTGAGTTAGTCGTCTTTGCTGCGGCTCTGGCCGTTGCAGCCCTGAGGTCGGCCCGCGCAGACGTCCCTCGGATGGTCTTTAAAATGGAGACAGTCCAGCGCAAAGTGTGGATACTGCTGCATGTAATGAAGAAGATCATCTAGCAGGGATGGAGTGTGAGATTAAAACAAATGTTAACTTTACATTTTTGCTAATCAACAGACTAAACTTAAATATAAGACGCAATACGTGGCGTTTAAACAGCATATGTAATTAGCTCTTTTGTTTAGCAGCATTAGCATAATTACTCTGATCATTCTAGATCATTAGAGATCGGACTGAAAGTGGCTATTTTGTGCAGATGGGTTGTTTTATGGTAAAAATAAAAAGGTTCTTTTATTGGACAAGAAAAGAATGCTCACAGAGGCTTTGACAGTTTCTAGAAAAGGCAGATGGTGGATGTAAAATCTCGTCTAACAGATGGTATTTATTTTCTTCAGTAAAGCCGAGAAGAAATCAAATGTGACGGTGACAGCACAGACGAAGTGGAGGACACGCTGACAGATGCTGTCAATCATCTCTAACGTGGGCTCATTAGTACAATGGTCCTATAAATAATTTGACATCTCTGTCAATGTGTTAAAATGCTTAAAACATGTAGTGAACAGAAACGGGGTCTTACCATAAGTGATCTTTCCTGTGTCGGGACCGAGCGGTAAGCACACACTTGAAAGTCGCACTTCCTTCACTCCTAACATGATTTCCAAGATGCCGGTTAGCTCCGCCTCCAGGATTTCCCCGCTCCCATCGATCTCGTACATCTGCAAACCCAGCATGAGGCGTCAGCACAACGCTAGGAAACCTACACTCGCCTGCCACTTTACTAGGTACACCTGTTCGACTGGTTAATGAGCAGGAGAACAGGCCAATCACGGCGCAACAACTCCATACATTATTCACGTAGGCGCGGTCAAGAGGACCTGCGTGAGAATGAGGAAGAAAAGTGATTTAAGTGACTCTGAACAAGGCATGGCTGCTGGTGCCAGTCAGCTTTCAGCCAAATGATCTGAAACTGGCCTCCACAGTCATCAGATCTAAATCCAATAGAGGACACTTTGTGATGTGGATGTAGAGCAGGGGTGGGCAAGTCCAGGCCTCGAGGGCCGTGTCCTGCAGGTTTTAGATCTCTCTCTGGGTCAACACACCTGAATCCAATGATTAGTTCATTACCAGGCCTCTGGAGAACTTCAAGACATGATGGATGTAATTTAACCATTTAAATCAGCTGTGTTGGATCAAAGACACATCTAATACCTGCAGGACACCGGCCCTTGAGGCCTGGACTTGCCCACCCCTGATGTAGAGTCACACTGTGGATGTTCAGCTCACAAACCTGCATCATCATGTCACTATGGAGCAAAGCTCTCGGGGTAAAAGTGGGTCCAACCTGCTGCTAGCAAGGTGTACTTGCTCAACTGCTGGTCAGTGTATTTTAAATTGGATTAAGCAGTATAAGAACACTTACCTTAAAGGCCAGTTTGAGGGTCTCCATTGACTTCGTGGGTCGACGAACGGTAGACAGAGCGATAACATAGCGTCTGACGTCTATCTGTCCATCTCTATGCTGGGAACAAAAACACCGTGAACAAAAGGAGCAGGTTAAGAGCCACACTTACAGCACAAGCATTCATTGATCTGACCACGTTATCGATTAAAATGGAGGACTGTGGTGTACGTATGAAGTCTCTAGTATATTTACCTACTAAACACTAACCCTGATTTTAACTTTGTGGCTGTGTCACAGCTCCCATATAGTCCGAGCACTTTAATTATTTAAATTCATTTAAATATGTGTGATGAGAGGTCAGCATAGACAGAAGCTTTGGATGACTCATAGTTCAAAATCCTTTTTTAGTTTATACTGAGAAATAACACTGTTTGGTCCCTTTTCCACTTCCTTTATGGTTTGAACAACAAACAGATGAAGCTGCTGAGCTCACAACTACCAAGGGGGAAAAAAGCTATTTGTTAAAGGACCATCACAGTGCCTAATGTTCGTGCCTCCATATCAACGTCAGACTGGAACAGTTTGCCTTAAACCACACAAATCCAGTATTATGTTACCGATAAAGTGGAATGTTAAAGGCAGCGAATAAGATCTTTTGTGTGTCCTTGCACAACTGGTTTTAAACGATGCTCGCATTAAACGGTCACAACACTAAAAACATTCAATGACAAAAATCGAAAACTCTACAACTAGTTTCTGTCTGAGAACGCAGGAGAAGCAAACTTTGCGATTTCTTCCCAAAACCTCCAAACATTCTCCACATATCCTAAACATTCCTGTTTCCCGTCAGTCCTGCTCAAAACGCCACGCCGCTTCCCTTCAAGGACGGACTCAATCAAACATCGACTCTGAAGTAAAATTCATTCACTTTACCTTTTTTCTCTTCGTTATATAAACTTTATTTTATTGTGACTTTCATGAATTTTGAGCCAAATTTGAAGAATTTTAATCATTTTTATATTTTGCAGGAAAAAAGAAAAGAACAGATTTGTATGTATTTTTCTGTGAAGCTCATTTTATAACTGTGTGTAATTATTTGAGTGTAGCTGGATCTTTTTTTTCTTAAGACACATGTTTATACATGTTTCCCTTCACTGTATCCTCCACTTCCTTAATGTTTACCTCATCAAAGAAGCTGTGAACTTCTTTAAGTGTGTCTGTAAGAGGCAGGTTGAGGAACTGGGCAAAGTCCTCCAAACACAGTTTGTCTCCATGCAGCTTCCTGGCTTTCCTGGCCTGCTCTTCAAGCACCCTGTCTGTTGTTGCTACTCTCAGTCTGTTAGGACAAAGCAAAACAGGGAAACCTTAAAGAAACCAGATTAAATCTGAGTAAGTCATACTGGAAACAACATTAAACAAAGACAGTAGGTCCAACATAGCTAAAATTATACTTAAATCAAAATCAAAGTTCATTGGAGGTTTTTTTGTTTTGGCTTTGGTGTGTTTCTGCTCAGCCACCAATAGGTGGCAGTGTTTATACACTTTTCACAAGTGTTGACTCAGCACCCATCAACAAGCAGCTCAACCAGTCACTCCAGTCTCCCACCACTTACCCTAAACGACATATTAGCTGGTTGAACTCTAGGAGGCTGCTACAATCATATATGCCCAGCGGGCCGTTCGATAGGCTGATCTCAATGTCATCAAAGGACAGGTCTTTGAGTGGCAGGTCCAACGCCCTACGAGGACAGACAGAAAGTTTTGAGTCAAGAACATCCAAAGCATGTGTGTGTTGGTGATCCGACACTTACTTGGCCATGAGCTTTCGGACGTTGCTGGCGAACAGTGCGGGGTTTTCTTTCTCCTCATTTGATGGACTGTAAACAGGCAAGTACTAAAGAGAGAGGAGGGCAACTCAGTCTTGTTGTTCTGTCAAAGCAATACTGATCATACTGCTGGGCAACGTAACAAGTGCTGAATTGCAAGAAGTCCATTTGTTGACTTGTGTCATACGAAACCGCTCACCTCAATCTCAATGGAGTTATGAGGCTGGCACAGAGTGAGCCACAAAATGTGAAACCTGAAAGACAGAACAAACGGCTTCATCTACAACCTGATGGAAATAAACCGCTTTTAACTTAACAGAGGGTGGGAGACGGTGGGAGCAGCTGCATTGCGTTCATCGCTGGTGTCGATCACACCCAACAAGTACCTCTGTGCTCTGGTCGGCTAAAAACTCAGCACCTGGTCCCTTTTTTGTTTTGTTTAGTGCTGTCAAAATTCATGCGTTAACACAGATTAGCCCATCATCATCATCTGGAGCGCAGAATGACTCAAAATACCTGAAATGTTTCTGTCAACACATTTTGGGCAGTTTTGTCCAAGTAGAGTTACCTTGGCACGTGTAAATGGGCAGTTTATCTGGTAGTGATGGGCAGCACAACCAATCAACTCAATATGAAAGATGACAAACAGCACATTGGCCCTCTCGATGGGAAATTTGGGAAAAATAAGACGGAACCGTCGACCGAAATAAAGTATTATGCACATTGTGCAAGAAGGAATTTTCTTTTCATTGAAGCACGTCCAGCTTAAAATATTACATTAACGTGAAGCATGTGTTAGTCGGGGATGCTGCTAGCACTTTGGCTATCGCGTCGCCCAGCTTGCGACAAACCACTCCGCGAGTGGTTTGACAGACTTGTAAAGATGGGCCGCCCAAGAAAATGAGTCTTTTACAGCTGGGCTCAGATTCAGAGTCAGATGAGGAGTTTCTGCCTGACAGAGTCATGCACTTGTGCAGAGCAGAGCCAATCATGTTTACAGTGCTACATAAATACATAAATGATATTTAATCGTGATTAATCTAAATTAATCTACAGTAACCCTGATGTAACCCTACAGATGAATCTGATTAAAAATGTTAAATTGTTTGACAGCACTGATATATATTATATATTAGTGTATACTTACCTATTAGTATGTTTTTTTTAAAAGGTGTATTTCACCTTTGATTAACACCTTGATTAACACAGGTTAATCAGGTCAACCTGTGTTAAAAGATTGAAGAAATCTATTCAAATTGTCTTTGAATTTAAGCATACGTTCTTTGTGTTTATTCTGCATTTACTTCATTATATTGCATAAATGTCTGTTACAAGCTTAAATTGTTGAAAATATCTCATTGCAGCCAGGCTATTGATCAAGTTATTGCGATTAATTACAATTAATTACAGAAATTGTGTGATTAATTAGTTAATTATTTTTAATCGATTGACAGCACCAGTTTTTTGGCATGCTGTGTTTTTTTTTAACACTCCCTGATAGAACAACAGTGTCCTGGGCACACAGCCTCGCAGGCGTATTCCCACAGCGAGTGTAAAGGTGTGTGAGAGAAAGAAACACTCACGCTCCGGGACCTTTCCACGTCCATGTAATGGTATCCTGTGGAGAGAGAACGAAACACCCCACCAAGCAGTTTTATACAAATCCACAAACTCTTTGGAACTGAGTTGTGTCATTTGATCACACATCACAAACTGTATACATAATCACTGTGAGGCATACTTATTACAGTGAAACTTAACATGTGAGCAGAGATCGTAGCCTGTATAGTAAAAAAAATGGTGTAGCCACAGTGACACCACCTGTTGGTTTGGGGAATATTGTTTTTAAAGCATCGCCTTTGGTTTATGAAAGCAAAAACTTTATATTTTATAAAGATGGAGATAGTCTAATATATTGTTCAGAGAGTCGAGGCAATCACAAGGCAGGATGCAAACACTAAGCTGCAATTCAAAATGTTGATAACCAATAGCAAAGCTCCCCTGGAGGAAGGAAGACTGAAATAAAGCAGTGGACCCTCCCCTCACCCCCACCGAGAGAAGAAGAGGAAAATGTAAACAAAAGGACATGTAGTCCAAAAAATAAAACAAAGTGATTTTATAGTTTATAAGTAAACTTATGCAATGTAATGTTATAAAGATAACATAACATTTACAATAGCCCCTTAATTCCACAACACTTCTTGAGTGCTGCTATTCCACACTCAGTTTCACAACATGAGAGCTGCCAAATATGACCCGGCTTGACCTCGAAGAAGGCGACCATCACTGAATTAACAAATGCAAATAGACTGAATGGAAGCAGATCTTGTGGTGCGGAGATAAAAAAAAAACAATCAAACAAACTAAGCAGTCACCCTGTCCTTTATTTTCGCTTTCTCTGCCTCACCTAACTGTCTTGCGGTGCCACGTTGTCAAAAACGTCAGCGCAGCACGACGGTAAACAGTGACAAAGGCTTTCGAGGGAATGAAAAGAAAAACGAGGTAACAGGAGCTGCATGCTTAATGAAAGAGCGGGGAGAGGTGCTGAGAGAGCGACATGACACCTCTGTGTGCATGCGTACATGTATGTACGATGCGTGTGTGCGTGAGAGAGAAACAAAAGGATGAAATATCATCCCACTACAACATGAGCTCATTCAACACAAGAGGAACACACACTAATGCGAAGGAAAGAACCCATTGCATCACGGGCGTGTCGCTGTGGGTGTGTATGGAGTGTACGTGGAGCCGACATGGACGTGACCCACGTCTAAAGCTGCAGGAGGAGGAGCCACAGAATAAGATCAAAAGAAAGAGGACCGGATTTATGGTATATACCAGTTTGTTTGGGTAGCGTAGTATCACCGGCTGCACTGGGAGTCCTGGGATGAAAGCACCTGAGGAAGACGAGAGGAGGAGGAAGTTGATGACGCAACAATAACCTGCTATGTTTGCTAAAAGTAAAGCATTATCCCCAAACCCAGCTCAAAGCTTTTCATTTTAAAGTCATATGTATTTCTTTTTATACAGTCAAAGAAACTGTGAAATTAGCAGGATTTGACGGAAAGTGATAGAAGTACAATGTTTTTGGTGAGGACGTTTCCAAATAGAGTTGATGAATATAGAAAAAGAATAGAGCTGCACTGCATCGACTGGTTTAGTTAGTGATAAGATCACAACCTCAAAATAACATCGGGAACATGTACAGAGTGTTTCCATTTAATTCTATTATATCTTGCTGATGATGGACAAGCTGATAAAAGCTACATACAATATTTATCGCTGGACAAAGTCTTACTCAAGCCATTCAGTAACTTATGAATGGATTGCAAAGGGTTACAAATATTACACACGAGCATCAGGCACTTCACCACCTTTGTGTGTCTGCTGTTTAATGATGGCCACAGAGCATACAATAGGTTTTTAGAGTTTTTGTGAATAAAACATGTGCCTGATGCTGCTGTTAATGAAGCTGCTGTTAATGAAGCTGCTGTTAATGAAGCTGCTGTGACCATGTAGCTCAAGCTCAAAGCCACCAAATCATCAAAACTGTACTACAATTATCAGCTGGTGTAGATTTAGTGTAGATGTATCTAACATATAATAAGTTCCTTGAACCCCATAAATGAAACACATAACGCTAACTACACAACAAACTGGAAAAATTACACAAGTAAAAGAAAACCACACACATGCATCGTGAAACACCTAGCTCAGCGTATATTTGAATAACAAGCCCTGGAGGCAGGGCGAGGAGGATTTTAATAGTTGTTTAATATCAGCAATAGAAAGGCTAATGAAATAGAGAGCTGCCAATAAACACTGACGAGTGGCTGAAACCTGGATTTAAACCGAATAAAGTTAAAATCAATTGAGTTTACACATGAGCCTGTGAGAACATGAAGAGGAGCGACAGAGATCTGCACCATGTGAATGATAATGACGGGAGTAAGTAAGAGGACAGGCAGACAGATGATGAAAGAAACGGCTCTATTAAGAGAGTGAAACGAGAAAAGGACTGGACATAACCGCAGTGTGTGTTCGAACACGGGTGGCTAAAACACACACACACACACACAGTTTATCTGTTGAGCTGGAAGCCAGTGATCAGATGTAACAAGAGGAGACACATCCAGAGAGGACCGGTAACACATAGCACACTGATCTAACTAGACACACACACACACACAGTGAATGAAAGCAGGACAGAGTGTGACCAGCAAGGCTCACTGCGAATGGCAGAATTATGGACTGGAAGGAAGGGGATTAGACAGGGCAGGCAGGGAACAATGGCTGAAAATGTCACGCAAAAGAGATGAGAGCAACAGTTCTGTGTCCTGAAACAAGTCACCGAACCTCCAGACCTGCTGGGTCGAAAGAGAAATTCATTTAAGTAGACATCTACACCTCGAGCTGGCAGCTATGAAGTCGCCTTCATTCATAAATAATCGCTTACAAGTCCACGCACACTACATGAAATGTATACTGAGCAAAGCAAACAGACCAAGTGTCTCCATTAACACAGACACACCCACTACTGAGAATATACAGTTCTCAGGCAACAAATAAACCTAATTGTCACAAATGTTTTAAAGGATATGTGAAATTATTCAAGTTTTTATTTCATCCTTGTAGAAGTCTAAAGCAGAAAGATACAAAAACTGTCTGATCACTTAAACGTTTATCAGAGAAGTCAAGAAAAAGGAAAAAACACTATACAGTGGGGTTTCAAACATAAGGCGCGGGGGCCAGAATCACGCCGGCCAAGACTCCATTCTAGCCAACTAGATGTGAAGGAGCTTTTATCTGTATTTTCACCCCCACCACACCCCCCAGTTCCATTCATACTACAATAAAGTAATTAACTAATAGATAAACTATTAAATGTAAAAGAAAAATATCTGTTACTAATTTGTGGGGGTTTTTTTTAAATCTACTAAAGTTTACTTTAATTAAAAAAAAAATTCTGTGAATTAATCACAACTTTCTATTTTGTGATCACACAACAGTCTGAGCAATTTACAACCTGAACCTTTTCTGTAATTTTACACAGTTCATCACGTAGTTTCACCGGTCCGTCCCACTCACGCTCAAAGTCGGCTGCAGGTAAAATGACATAATCGGACTACGTTGCTTGCTATTAGTCTGTTAGTAGGAAGTTGTGCAAAAGGGGAAGATGGTGTAAAAATGAGCTTTTTACCATCAAGTGAAAATTTCTGACTTGATGGAAGATTTTACCAAAGCTGTTTGCATGCATGACGTGTGCAGAACAGTTTCACAAGAAAAATGTAGGCTCTTCCCTGGCAACACTGAGAGGGAGAGGAAGGGTCCAGTTGGGGTTTTTTTGGTTACGATGCAACAAATTTACACACTGGCAATAAAAAAAAAATTAAAAAAACACTTCACAGTCTGCATTTAAAAGAACTGAAAGTTTCATTTTGCAGGGAACACATGTATTCTTGTTTCCAATAAGCATTCAATACAATAAGACCATTGAGAATCAGTAAGAATAAACACACAACAAGACTACCTTTACAGTCAGGCTAAAGGAGGGAATGGACTGAATACATACCAGCCTTGAATAAGATTAGACCCGACCTGTTGGTGCATGTCCCCTCCGGGAATATCATGATCTGCAACACACACAAATACCTCTTCATTTCTTGTTTGAATTTGCTCTCGTTTTGAATTTATTGCCTTTAATTTCCCAGGTGTCAGCTGAGCTTGGATCTCTGTGCCCTTATGCGTATATGCATGTAGTTTACCTGAGGCCACTTCCCTCCAGAGCACGCTCTCCGCCTGATTTCCTCCACAGTTTTTCGTCTCGAGTGCTGGTCTGACCGAAACACGAACACTGGCCTGATGTAGCTGATCAAAGCTGGGACGGGGTGATGAAGAGGTGGATTTTGGAAGTAAGCCACAGCAAGAGAAATAATAATAATAATACGTGAATTCATCTTCAAAACACTTTTTGAATAAAAAAAAACTGATGGAGAGCTGACGTAACAGAATGACACAGTCTTTGTCAACTTGAGTAAATGTGGAAGTGTGTCTCACTTACTGCCCCAGACTGGGACGCTCCTGCTTTCCAGTTTGGCGACTATGGAGCACATGGTCATAGTGACTGGGATGGCATCAAAGTAAGAAGAATGTGGTGCCAAAGTGAGGATGGGCGCTTCAGAGGGTTCTGCCCGTTGCCCCTTCACTTTGATCCAATGGAAACCTCCGCAAAACCACATGGCTCGCATGATCGCTCTGAGACACAGGTCTATAAACCTGATGAAGGGCACACAGACAGCTGAGAATTTCTATAGAACATATTTATCTTCAGATGGTGAGTGAGTGTCTAAATCTGTTCACGTTTTTAGCAACGTCTTTTTCACCAACGTTGTGTTTTCTGTGTTTTAAGTACAGCGATGGGCTCAATATTCGATATTTTAGAGGTTGTCACTAACGAAGAACCTCCCACACCTGTAAACATGACACAGTGCTGTATTCTAATTATTGGCACAGCTATGGTTTGTATAAAACCATACCAGCACGCTGATTATAAACTGAGCAGACAGTGGGCAACAGTCAGAATCTCAATTTATAACGCAATGCAATTTACAGGACGCTGAGATTTCCCATAAGTCTTAGTAGCACACGCGTGCTTTCACACAAATAGTCACAAACCCACCTCCTCCACCACGACTGCGGCTCGATCGCAAACTCCGAACGTCCCAGACAAGCCGTGAAGGCGAAGGGCCACGCCAGCAGCATGAAGAAGGAGACCAGCAGCAGTCGCACCGGAAAAACTGTAACTGACATGAGTCCTATCTGCAGGGACAAAACACGCAGAGACACACAAACAGTCACACTGCTGCGATTCCAACAACGTGTTGTTTATTGTAACATTCCTGCTGTGTTTTAGCCAACTGTCAAAAAAGCAATCATTAACATAGCATACATTCCTATACAGCTGAGAAACATGCCATTGCGTTTTACAGTGTCAGAACGCCATCTGTGCCTTTGGCAGAACACAAAAACACATCATTCGCACTAACCGTGCTCGTGTAATCGTGCTTTAAACGCACAACACAAATCAGCGCTTTGCATTATCAATGCCGATGACCTAAAGTAAGTGTATATATAAGGATATATGCTTAATTGTGTTTGCATCTAAACAATTAAATAACCTTTTTTGTTATATGTTCATTTCAATATATTAACAGCAAATCATCCTACAATATACTCTTAGTCACACACAGCTCTTTCTCCAGCTGGTGTCGTTTGAAAACCACAGATTGTATGATCACATTATTTGTGTTTTTGGGTGTGGCAAGCCCGTGACGCGCCATTTACTACTGAATGAGTACGCACGGCATCCACAGGTCTCCGTGTCAGATACAATGTTTGCTTAATACATCTTTGTTTCAAAAACCCTCAACTGTCACAGCTACATTGCTAATTTCACAGCTTTAAAGAACAGCAGTCCACGACTCAACCGACTGAGCCACGCTGACTAACGCCGTCTTCTATTTGCAGTAAAAAGTGAAGAATAATTCGGTATACAGGAGAGTTCATGGTCGACTCGTTGATGGCGAGGTGTGTAGATCCCGTGCTGTAAAATAAGCCCACATCCTCATCCCTCCGCCGCTGTGCTTTAACCTAAGCTGTGCTGCCATGGGGTTTTTTTTAAGGAGAAGAGGATTTCTCCTGGCAACTCTTCCAAACAAACCATATTTGCATTGAGTATTGCCTCCTCAATGCATCCATATTAGAGGGTGTGTGTGTGAATGAAGCTTGTCGTAAAAAGTTCCTGAAACTGAGTAAGTCGATTTTTACCATTTTGTGAATTTTAACGATTAGCATGCTAACTGAGGTCTTTAGCCTGAGCACTCGATACTCTGGTCTTTGAATGTGGTGTGATGTCCACTCCTGGAAAGATTGCGTTAACACACATCAAAATCCTGCAGATCAACAAACTGCCAAAACCTTTGTTTTCCACACGACTACACAAACCAACTGACTGCTCGTTTACTGACATTTAAAGCTCCTTCGTCTTGTATGACCTCTATTCGAACCCTTCATTCTACACATTCATTGCGCTCCCTCGTTCCCTTCTCATTGAGCTCCTGGCCTGCCTTACAGTGATCTACAATCCTCCTTCTCACGTATCCATCCATCAGGCCACCCATCAGTCTCTCACTCTCCATCCCAAGTCGCTCGGCTGCACCTTCATTTATCTTGCTGTTCTTCCTTTTATAGTTTTTCTCCTACTTTGCACTGATGTGTTTTTTTGTCACCCCTCAAGGGAGTCATATGTAACCTCCCCCTCCCCTCCTGCCTTCTTCCCTGTGTAGTTGTGTATCTGGAGGAACCCAGGTGCACTCTTCAGGGCTGCATTAATAAATAAACAGCAGCGGGGGTGATTTATGATGCTCGAACGCATCTCTCCACCCATCCGAGCTTGTGCGTCATCATCAGAGCTTAACAAGTCCATCTGGGAGGATCTGCTGACATTTTCTCCAGAGGTGGTATAAGAATAAGCAGGGGCGGGGCAGAGGGCTGCAATTTACAGTGTTTTATGAGAACAACGGCTGGCTAAAGATTTGAAATGTGCAGTAGAAATGCACTTCAAGCTCACTTACAGCACACAGAATAAACGTGACTACAGATCAACAGATGTAGGTATTTTTTACGCAAATTTTTTTCTATGTCTCAATTTGTTCAATATTGAACATTTTAATCTTTCACCCACTAAAAAATTATGAACAACTCTGATTTTTAGTACAACTTTGTCAGTTCATAGTAACTGATGAGGTTGATCTGTTGCACCTAAGACTAAAGAGACTCAAGGAATCTACAATCTTGACCCACATACATGTACATGTCTGTACGTATGGTAGTGTTAACACTTTCAGGAGGCATTTAAGCAATGCAGTGACTGAGTCCATCTTACTTCTGACTACTTTCACTTTGTAAACACACATAGAAACAAAGCAAAACATCGGACTGTGCCTTAAATGGACCCAAAGGCACACAGATGTCTGGCCAGGCAGCAGAAACTAGATGTGATGAAACAGTATTCTTACAGTCTCATTTTGAAGTCTTTAAGTGTCCACTTAGGTTAAGATCTGGTGTATGTGAAGGCCATACCATATGATTCATGTCACTTCCACATTCATTAAACCAATCAGAGACCTCTTATGCCCTATAGATCGGGGAAATGTCATCCTGGTAGAGACCAAAGCCATCAAAATTGAAATATTTCAGTGTCACTCCACACCCTGCCACCCTATATTGTGTTTGTTCTGTTAAATTTACTGATGCATAGAGAGGAGAGAGACTGACGAGTCACGAGTAAGTTTCACCTTTATTTTTCTCATTGCACTAGCCAGCAACAGAAGCTGTGTTACCACATTAGTTTAAAAACAACTAAAAAATATTTTTGTCATTTTATAGTTTATACAGTGTATATCAGTTATTTGAAAGCACCAACCGTCTACATGCACTTACTAACTACTCGATTAGTGCCTTACCACAAGAACGTTTAGCCTGAAGGTGCGCGGTCTCCATTCTTTGGCGTCACTTTTAAACGTTTCACTACCAGTAATTGCTAGCAAGTGCCTGCAGACTGGTAAGTCTTTGATGCAGACTGGTTGCACCTGCAGCAATTTAATAGTGCACAAATAAATCACAAGCAAGTTTTTGGTGAAGCACCCTCTTTGTGACCAATTTCACACAACAGCCAGAAATCTCAAGACACCACTCTCTAACTGGTTGGGGAACATGCAATCTCAGGGCTCGGACTCTGGGCCTATGTGACTGATACTGGGATATCATGATGGGTATTTTCTGAGGTTCAACAAACCACCTATGTCAGAAATAAATAATCCTCATAATCCTGACAGTTGGCTAAATGACAATGACAGAGAAAAAAAAAATCACAATTTAAAACTAAAATATTTTAAGACTTCCACTGACACACTATTTTCCCAACATACTTTACTCCCTGCGTAATGTGGCTCGCTACACTTTTAACCCTGTAGTGAAGGCTAATTGCTCTTGGCTAATTATTTTCATTGAGGCAGTGAACGCATACCCAGGAAGCAACCTGTCCTACCATTTGTTATATTTCTGCTGCCCGTACAGCAGGAACTTAAGCCAGGCAGTAACAGATCAAAGCCAAACGAAACACAACTTTCTACACACACACTGTTAAAACTGTGTCTGGTATTAATCCCCATCCATTCCCCGGACATGGCAGCTCTGTTTAATGTCACAGGCATTTTGTTTGTGAGCTTGAGAGCTGGCAGCTGTTGGCCATTCAGCTGAATGTGTGACTCAGCTGGAACGAGCTTCACTTGCTGACCTGGTTGGTTTACAGTGCTGCTGATCATGTTTGCTGGGAAGTTAGAAAAGACATTCCAGGAAGAGCAGCACCAATGACATGTGTCCCATCAAGCGACTGTCTATAACAAACAGATTCATAAGCATAAAGAAACCATGCAGCCATATCTCTAGAACCAAAAGTGAAAGCTGAGGAAGTCGGGTTTTTTGTCGCTTTTGTTTTGTTTTCCTTCAGGCAAAACTTGTGTTTGTTTACACGAGCGTACAAACCATCCACAGGTTCTGCAAGTGGAAAAACATGCTTCTGGAAGCAGGCAGCAGGAGGCGTGAACTAGACACAGACACACACGGTCCAGTTTACCTTCGATGACCTGCTGCGGTCACACTTCCAACTTAAAGCACACGCCGACGGAAAAACTGACACAGTCGGGCACTAATAAGAGCGATGCTGGTGGGGACGGTGGAGTTAAAAGCTTTCAGCAAGTCAATGTCAAGTGGCTGATAACAAAACACGCACAGGAATTTTTTTTGGTCATCTTATCTCAGTGGATTTGTTAATGGTTAGGCAGCAGTGTACCAATTTTCAGAGCCTTGTATGTTTTGTTGGGTATGAAAGCACACACCTCTGGGCCCTGGAGCTACGAGAGAGGAAAACCTGATGGAGTCGATCAGAGCTCTCTTCATGTTTTCACATATGCCTTTAACTAGAGATCGTGATTTTCACTTGATCAGTAATTTACGTTTAGGACACTGACATGCTGTCGGCGACCCTAAATCACTTAAATCGGGCGATCTGCTATGAGGAGGCATTTCATCCATACTGCACTCCTCCAGCAGTGAGCCCACTGATATAGAAATGAAGCGCACACGCCTTGCTTAAACTGTACTTTTCCCCATCTTTGCTTTTCCTACTGCTGTGCAGGCTTCCACCACTCCTGCAGCCTAATGAGGACTGTCTGAGTACACATTAAACTTGTTTAGCCGCCAGCTAAATCTCAAGCGTAAACACAGCCCAACTGTGTGTGCACGCACTGAAAGGAAGCAGCTGGAAATGCAGAACTGTGGCTTAACAGAAGTGAAGTGTATGTTAGGCTGATTAGCCTGTGTCACTGCGCCAGCTAATCGGGTCAATATGATACTGCACAGGGTTTCAGTCTTGCAAGGTCTTCCCATCCACAGCAGGCGTGTCATTAACCAAAACAATACATAAATAATGCAAATATCCGATATGCAAAAGATGGTCAATTTAGATTCAAGACTGGCTCTACACACCCATCCAGGAAAATGTGAGGAAAGTGGCCGACTCCACAATGACACCACAAAGCTTCAGATAACACCAACAATGCAGGAAATATGGGTCTGCATGGCAGTTACTGCTGTGTGGGTAAGACTGGGCAGGTGTTGCTGTTCATCTCTGAGAAAACAGTTCATTCAAAAGTTTAAAAAATGCGAGAAAGAAAAAAAAGAGAACGTTTTCTACGAGCAGCTCTTATTGCTGCATGGTTTTTCTTAGCACTGAATGAATTCACATGTTTTTAAATGCGCTGTGACATAACTTTAGATGGAACTGCTTTCAGACAGGGCACAGAAACTACGGTTTCGTCACCACACGGTTTTAGTCCTTTTAACTTGTTTGTCGTCATTTAAGGGCCACTTAAGCCGAGTGTCCGTCCTTAACCAGGAAACAAGTTATTTCCCAGACAGTCACACAGCATTATCACACTCCTGACGGTTATTAAAACCCTGTGTTTTGTTTTTCCCTCGTTTTTACACCAGTCGACATTACTGAATACTTCAACACAGAATAAAAGAGTCGTGAAAAAAAACAGAGAGCCCTTAAAGTGTCGGTAAAGTTTAGGTGTAGGAAAGTCACTAAAAAAGCAGGACACTGGGGTACGTGGACGGAGGAAGATGTCTATCTAAAAGCATCTTAGATAAACAGTTTATAACTTGTTATTATCTTTACTGTCTTACCTTTATTTTTTCTGTCATGGTCAATTTCAGCTCGTGCACGAAGGGGTTTTTACCCCCACCTGAAGGGCGACTGTTTGAAGTCTTCATGGTTAACGGCCTGACCCGCAAATAATTTTCAAAAAATGGTGCCTCAGTGTGTCCTGTAACTCTTTCGCTGATTTTATTCTGCTGGAGAAGTCTTCCTCCTCAGTCTGTCACTCTGTCACAGACACCGATGATGCTGACTGGGTGCAGAGGCGTGCCGCTTCAAGATCAAGCTAGCTACAGGAAACCGGAAAAAGCGACTGAGTTTGTGTCCCCGTTGTAGGTTTCAAAATAAAACGAACGCAATTCAGCCTCATTTAAATGACGCTACACTGAACAAAAACGTCCCGTAAAACTGAACTAGGGTGAACACCATGTTATTTACCGCACATGAAAAAAATCACAGCTGTTTTTGTTTTGTTTTTAGCTTTTTAAGTTAGAATCTCACACGTACACTGCACAGCCTATGAATACCGTCGTGTTGAAGCCTTTACTTTGAAAGCAACGACAATGCAGAGCAATCAAATCTGACAAATCTGCCTTCTTATAATCAGCGATCTATAACAGAAGACTGAATTGCGCCAAACCTTACGGTAACTGCCAAAAATAATACATAAATATTTAAACTGCTGTAAATTAGGCGTATAATCTGCCGAGCACGTGTCATATGAATGAAAACGGTTTTTTTTTTAACAAGTCTCACATTAAAAACAACAACTCTTTTTTCAAGTGAGATCTAGTTAAGAGGAAAGCATAAATTGCAACTAATATGACGTAATAGTTCTATAGAGATATTTTCAGTTGCCAAAAACGACTGGATTGATTATAACGTAGGTACAAGCACACAAAGTCATAGATATACTTGCAAAACCCTTTCATAAATCCTGTTGACTACAGTCTCTTTACCAATATAAGAATTCTTTGAGGACCACCAACATGTAGCCAGATTACACAGAAATCGAGCAGATGTTGCTTCAAAAAAGAACTAAGAAATTAGTGGTATGATTTAGATCAGGGGTCACCAACATGGTTGCCCGCAAGGACCACATGAGTAGCCCGCAGGCCTGTTCTAAAAATAGCTCACTATACCAACTTACCAGTAAGCTGCATCTATTATTATTTTTTGTTGCTATTTTTTTTAAATCATAATTGCATTGGTGTCAATTTGTTAGAGATAATATATAAAAAATTGTTTATTATTAAATATTAGATCAGCGCTAGCTGGTCTCCACGGAAACAGTTGCCATAATCAGTGTCTTTACATAGATGAATATCATTAATTATTAATGATAACATATAATTAAAGTTAAATTGAGGAAATTTGTTATTTCAGAAGTGTGTGTCAAACTGGTAGCCCTTCACATTAATCAGTACCCAAAAAGTAGCGCTCACTTTCAAAAAGGTTGGTGACCCCTGCTGTAGATGTAGGTTCAGCATGTACAT